>JAQFVV010012956.1:288066-376489 GCA_028023455.1 Epiperipatus broadwayi | reverse complement strand
TATATATATATGGTGCAAAACTTATAGTAGCTGTCTAACTTTGCATAGTAGTCAATTTAGAAAAATGGTTGATTTAAATATGTAATGCTACTTATAACATGGTAATGTTTTACTTATTCTGATTTCATAGAGGACTAAACCTTTAGAAATCATTATTAGCATTAATGTACAGTTATGTGGGCTGGTAGAGCGATAAAGTGCTACATATTCTAAGTTGAACCTCAACTTGGTTTTTCATTGTTCCAACAACACATAACTACTTAGGCAAAATAAAGTGTATTCAAAATAATTTACGATTCTGTATTAGTACAATTGCTTTATTCCTACACGCTGGAATCTAAAAGTTTGCCCATTCAGTCAAATCTAACTTCTAAATTATAAAAACATTTCTATAATGGAATATACATTCGGTCAGTATGACAATGAAGTAAGGGCACAATTAATATCCTTTTTTTTGTAAAATTCTATAAGTATTAAGCCCAACTTATGGGAAACTATCTTCAGTCTAGCCTACTCATTTTGTCCATAATTAAATAAATAACACGAACATTTAAATCAAAAATCACTATATTAATTATATTTACAAAAACAGAGTAAAATACCTTCTTCAACTGAACAATAAGCCTGTAATTATGTACAATTGAACGAAATGGCTTCCAATAATTCAAGAATTCAATAAACTTTGTCAAATTTAACATTCAAGCATATGTAATAACAAACAGCCAGTTTCTAGTATTAGTTAGTGTGTGTATTAATCTATTCTCATCGATATTTCAATTAATAAAGAGCTATTATTTTCTGCAAGTTTTTATTTCTATTATCTTGAAATAATAATAATAATAATAATAATAATAATAATAATAATAATAATAATAATAATAATAATAATAATAATAATAATAATAATAATAATAATAATAATAATAATAATAATAATAATAATAATAATAATAATAATAATAATAATAATAATAATAATAATAATAATAATAATAATAATAATAATAATAATAATAACCCAATTTAAAACAATTTATTTTTCGAAAAACGGATTAATGTACATATTTCCAGAAGAAAATAATTTCAATGTTTTTTTAAAAGCATTTATATCATTAATAAAGGCAGACGTTTTCACCGAATCTGGTTCTAAAGTAAGGGTGAAAGGTGTCTCATCCATATCTGTGATCGAATTAACAGTGTCAAATCCTACAACTTGAATACATAGCTTTCTTACATTTTGTGGTGAGCACATATTCTCGTAGAATTGTTTTATATCTTTCAAAGTTATTTTTTTCAAGTAGTCAAGTTCACTTTCGAACCGTTTAAAGTGATAAGTTTGATTAACAATTTCAGTCCAATAGCGGCTGATTTTGTTTTGTGTGCCAATATCTGTGCACACCCTCATCTTAATGAAATTCTGAACATACATCTTAAACTCTTTAGTTTTGATTTTCTTTAAAATATCTGCAAATTTTGTTTCAATAAACTGTTGAACACTTTTATCAATTTTCTTAAAGTCCTTCTGCTCAGCATAAGACTCTATGATTACCATCAGTCCAGTAACTCCAGAAAAGATTGCTGGTACACATTTTATTTCATATCCTTCCGATTTCAAAAAAAAATTGAATAAAGGTCCCTGAAGCATTGATATGAGCAATTCTAATTTGCAGAAGTTAGAGAGTTGATATTCTTTATGTTGAAGATAATGAATAAGAATAGATTTTTTGTCGTTCTTATTCAAATTTTTTACTCTGCAGAATTTTGTTCCTTGAGGTAACTGAAAAATTCTACTGTCTAATTGGGAAATATTTAGTAAAACATTGCTTTTTAATTTATCCCATAATATGTTTTCCAATTTTAAAATTTCTTCACCGGTAATATTGCCTTGAACCAGACCTTCTAAAAACAGATATGATTTTAGATATTTAACAAATGTCATCACGTGGTCTTTAGTCGTTTGAGCAGCGACTGAATGTTTGTCTAATGAACTCCAATAGATTTGTTTAGTCACTGACAACCTAATTTCATGAGCTAAGTCTGAGGGATTCATAAAATTATTGTGATAGATTTTCCCCACTTCATTGAGCAATATATTAAAAAGGACATCATTGGTAATATCAAAGTTAACAATTTCATCAATTATAACTTCAAAAAGACGTTGAATACAATCAGAAAAACCTCCAAACTGAATAATTAGTCCTGTGTCACAAACTGGAAAAGAATAGTACATGCCAGCAAAGCGAGCATTATAAGTCACCTTTTTCAAGTTATAGTTTAGTATATATTTAAAAATATCCAAATAAACAGAATTACAAATATCACTTGTTATAATAGAAGTCTTTAAATGAAAATATACATCAGCTTTCGGTATCTTGGTTTTGGTGTTTTTAAACCAAATGCTGCTTCGCTTAGTATCTACAATTTTTTTTAAATCAGACTTTCTATCTTCGGAATTCTTAATCGAGAAATCTTTTGGTACAAAAACGTTTTCTGGAGGCATACTAAATACCTCATGTCCTTTAAGTTCTATTTGATCCAAGGATGTAACATTGTACCTTATTTGAAATAATGATTCTAAGTTTCCCAATTGTTCATTTTGAATATCAGGACTAGACAGCAACACGATTACTCTGTTTGGACTTAATAGTTTCAAATACATTTTAATCAAATCTATATTTTTTTCAAATATTAATTCATCTCCACATAAATAATGTTCAGGTTTAAAAATATGCATGTTGTTACACAATTTTTGGACATTGTCCGCAGGGCAGCTGTATTCTTTCCAATCAAACAGATTATCTTTTATTCTCTGCATTTCATCGCAAAGATTTTCCTTAATGTCTTTTTTTGTAACATACCAATATAAGAAAAGACTGCTTTCAAAATTTTGTCAACATCTTCCCTTCCAGAAACCAACTCCATTGAAATTCTAAACAGGCTGTTCCATATTTTGTCTGAAAAATCACAAGTTGCATTTAAAATTAGCATTTCCTTTTTTAAATAAAATATTAAACCATCTTCGTGTTCACTTTCAATAAGATATGTCAGAAAATAACCAGGTTTGCTTTCAATATCGTTACGTAAAGATGGAAGAGACCAGATTAATTCTAATTCATTTTTCGAGGTTAAAGCTTTAAATTTGTAGATTTTATTCCATGACATATCAAACGGCTCCAACTGAAAATTGTCCTCCAGCATTGTTGTCTCTTCTTCATTAATTTCACTGAAATATTGTGCAACAGTTTCTAGAACTTCATCAGTATTATCAAAATATCCTTCCACAGCTAAAGTAGTATTTGAAGCAGTATAATATTTCTTATGGAATTCTTTTAATTGTTCCAATAAATTTGAATAATTTTTTAAATAGTTCGAATTACTAGATAAAATTTTGCTCATAGGATGTTCTGGATTGGCTAATGACGCTAAAAGACGTTCCTTGCGATAAAATCCATCTTTCATCATTTGGAAATATTCTTTATCCATACATTTTATTTCTAATTCAAAATTATCAGTTCTAGAAATCGGAGAATTCAATATATCGCAAATATTTTCCAATGATTGTCCCATTACTTTTTTGTCAAAAACAAAATAAAATGTTGTGTTTGTAATAGTACTTTCAGAACCATAAACTATAAATCCATTTTCACCCACAAATTCATTACACCTTTTTAATAATAGCCGTTCCAGCAAATTTCCTATTGGTATGGAGGCAGACTCAGACAATGTTTTATATGCTACACAAACTCCTACAGCTATCATGTCTTTTTCAAAATATAAATTATCTTTGTCCTGTTCTTTTAAATTTGAGCTGGTAGCTTGAAAAATATGATTTACTAATAAGACATTCAAATGATTGCTAAGACTTATAGATCTATAGTTTCTTATATCATGCTTGGACTTAATGAGTGTAGGAAATTCATTAAAAATCATTTTTGATTTTTTTACGGTTAAATTGTTTTCATCATCTTTTTCTGGCTTTCTTTTTCTGCCCCCACGTATACGTGAAGTATTTCCACTCATTTTAATTATAAACAAAAATTAAGATCGAAAATCTTAATTTTAACCAACTATTCTAAAATGTAAGAGAAATTCGATTTTTGACACAATGTTAAACCTACAGAAAGCATGTGTTTAATCATCTCGAGAAAGATTATAGAACAGTATTATGTAAATTCATTTTTTTCCAACAAATTATTGGAATTGATTACGTGTTTTAATTATGATATATGTTATAATGACATAATGCTTTTTACAGATTAAAAAAAGTTATTTGGATTTTCCGAAACAAAAAAAAAAAAATAGGAAAATAATATATATATATTTTGATATGTCATAGCATCGGCCGGGACGCGAACCCACAACCGTCTGCAACCAACTACGTGCTATAACCTCTCGTCTAACAACGCTTGCCTAGGAAAATGATAATTAATGATATGAATTAACCAAAGTGAACAACTACAAATGCCCGGATTTAATAATTAATATAGGTGGAAATATAATGTTTGAATGGAAGGATTTTTGATAAAAATAATTTTAAAAAAAATATGCCTGTGTGTTATGCAAAGAAAAATTTTTCATAAATGTTTTACTTTTTACTTATGGATCTGAGACTTGTTCATTTTTCAGACGAACAATCCAAGGACTCTAGAGTGTTAGAAATAATAAAAAATAAACGGGTGAGAGAACAATCAATCACCGACATCATTGAAAGAATTAAGACAACCTGGGTTGTACACATGGGTAAAAGTGATTATAACAGGAAGAGTTAAATTAGATCTCAAGAGATTGTAAATGATCTGATGACATGTGACATTGATGAGCAAAATACTGGAATTTGTTAGCGTCATATGAAGAACAGTAGTCGTTGGGAATCTGGTTTATGGGTGCGGGCTGTTGACAATTATTGCCGCTACCCGGAAAGCCTACCGGGAGGGTACAGGGTCAAAGTTTCCAGTGCCGTTTCCACTCTTATGGGTTGCTGCGCCCCTTGATGGATTGTTTTTTAGCAGTGCAGATCTATGCTCGTAACTCGTTTAACTCTTTTATGGATATAATTGTGATCAAGCGTATGTACTTTTGTAAACCTGGCCTTTAGTTGTTTCACCTTGTAATATCGAACAATGTATTTACATCATGTAGCGGGTGATCAGTCACCTGCATTTTTTTCCTTAATAAAAAAAAACACAACAGTAGATTAATGTGGGTTGCAAGTGATATTCATGTCTGTGTGTGTTAGATTTCTTTGCTTTTTTAAAGATAATTAGATATTCATAAAGCTATTTAAAAAAAACTGCAGAGATTCCAGCCAGATGGTAATTCACTTCTTTTGACTTAATATATTATAGATTGATCCATTCTTATTTAAATGATTTATTTTATGTTTTGCAATAGTTATGCAAGAACATAAAGGCAAGAATTATATATAGTCACGAACTAATTGATAAATTTCCAATAATAACAGCATTCTTTTATTTCAGATATAGATTAATAATATATATTTATGATCAAATACGTTTGGGTCGTTAGTTAGGTGTGATCATCAGGGGTATTTCACTTCTCTCTCTCTCTTCAAATTTTTATTAATTTATAAAACTTCAAGTTTTTACTCTTACAATTTAAAGCATATGGTTGCAGATACTGGACAAAATGTAAGTTATCCTTCATCGATGATGAATTATAACAATTCTCAAATGCTTCTATAGTTCCGTACTTATTTAATCTATATATTATAGTAATTCACCTTACAAGCATTTCTAAACATATGTGTTGACTATTGCGTTAATGGAATAAATATTTAAACATTAAAAGTCTTCCGTTATTAGATCAAAAAATTATTTCATCCCTTGAACTACAAAGAAATTTCAATTTTTGGAAAAACATCAAACGTATTTAAAATTTGTGTGTGTGTGTTATTATTTATTTGTAGATAATCATAATTTAATTCTATATTCATTTCTTAACTTTTCTTTATAAATGTAATTGACATATTCACTAGGAACAGCTGAGTATGAAAAGCTTAAGAATAGAAGTTTTATCTTACGCTGAGCGGTTTTGATATCTAAAGCTTGATATTATAGATATAATAAACACCTCCATACTTTCCCAATCTTTTTAAATTCATATAAATAAAGATACAATAAAAGACAAATGACCACCAAGATGCATTTCGTGCTGAACCAGCACTCGTCGGTTGGCCCAGGTCACCATCTCTCATATACATCTTTATTATATGCAAAGTATTTATCTAGAATAAATTATTACATTTTCGTTTACCATTGCCAAACTTCCTCCACTCACAACTTTGACCCCATCCATTTCAGATAAATACACTAATGATTATTACTAATCATTTTCGAAATTAGGGATTATCTTTAGCACAGATATAAACTTTAAACCTCAGTTAAAGATTAATATATCTGATTTTGTTCAATTTACATACACGGAGTTATTCACCTTTCTCTGTCCGGTATGTAATATCTTTATAGATATAATAAACACCTCCATACTTCCCCATTCTTTTTAAATTCATATAAATAAAGATACGATAAAAGACAAATGACCCCCAAGATGCATTTCGTGCTGAGCCAGCACTCATCTGTTGGCCCAGGTCACATCTCTCATATATATCTTTATTATATGCAAAGTATTTATCTAGAATAAATTGTTACATTTATACTTATAGCAATGACCAGTGGATGAGAGGAATGGGATGTCGCCAACATTGCTAACTCGATATATAAAATGGAATCCTGCATTACCCCTCTCTAAAATGTGGACCCTATAACTTTATTTGTATATATTTATATAAAATCCTCAATATATATTAAACATATAACCCTCTCATGCATTTGTCATTGCTATGAGTATAAGATCAAGATTAAGATATTGAAAGCTATTCGGCATAATAAAATACAACTTTTATTCTTGAGCTTTTTTACTTAACATCCATAGATCCATAGCGCTTATACTAATCATATTTTGTATATTCTTTATTTCAACTTTTTTATTAATCCATAACTTGTCATTCTTACATGTTCAGATATACAATATCAAGACATAGCAAGCAATCGTAAGAATAGGTTTAATAGATTAGTGGTTCTTAATTGGGATCTAGCATAAGAAAGATCATCAATAATAAATTACTATTTAAACTACATTGAGGCTAAGCTTTAACTCAGCAATTGATTATTTATTTAAGCAATCTAATTTAGGGATGTCTTTTGTTATGTTTGATGCGAAGCCCAGAAGATAGCTAACGTGATAGAATTGAACGTTGTGTAACATAAACTCCGGAATAAAATTAATTTAAATGAACTTTAATTTTAATTTGTAATTCTAGACAATAACTGATAAAACAAGCAGAAACTCAGTATAAGGTAGAGTAATCAATAGATGCCATAAGGCATGTGCATAAAATCCCCATCAAGAGATCCTAAGATCTAGATGCAGTGCTCTCAGATCCAAGGCTCCTCACTGACGAAGGCCACAAACCAGAAACTAGTCTGGGGATATTGGATGAGTAGGCACTAGATGGGGATTTTGTGCACAAGGCTTCTGGCATCCATTGATTACTCTAGATTGCTGTGTGAGGCAATACATATAGTGAGTTTTGCCTGTTTTAACAACAGTTATACACAAACATAAGAGGTGGAAGTCATGTGATGTTTATTGGCAATAATTGATATATTTATAAAAATAAGTTTGATTTTAATTGTAAATAAATATATTTACATATGTTTTACAAAGTTGATATTTGTTACATTAGTTCTGTAAAGCTGAATAATATCTTTTATTTACATCTCTGAATTATTCTTACGAAACCTGAAGGTTTGCATAACCTAGATATGTACTTAGTGTATTCCTTTTCTGTCCCTTCAGAGGAATAAATGAAGTAGGGCAAACTAGTTCTTGCTTCGTTAGTCTGGTGTTGAATTTCTTTGTACATATTTATGTTTAGATTAATTCTCTGAAATGATTATTCTTTAATATGGAATTTTACTATTATTATATACTTTTGAGGGTGATTTATAAATAACAATTGAATCGTAAGGGACTTGCACTTTCATTGAACAATTGTGGGGGGAAATGTAAAAACGAGGTATAAAATAACGTGCTCCAGTCAAGCATTGGTGGCCGAGTGGGCAGCACAGTTGCCTTACAAGCAGTTGTCCGGGATTCACGGGTTCGCTTCCCGCCTGATGTTTTGACATATGAAAAAAATAGCGTGTTCTAAAGCTTCATATTGTGATTACTCATCAAACCTATAGAAATAATTGTAAAATCAATAACATAATGCCATGTGTCCCTGTAAAAAAATAAATGGTGATTCATTATTTTTCCAACACGTCTGCATTGCTATTTTTAAATCAATATAAAAAGTTATCAAGTGACATAGCTTATTTATTTAATACAAAACTTTTGAAGCACAAACTTGTCTGAATGACAAATTATAATAAATTGTCCAAATGCATTTAATACCTTAACCCACTGTGGAAAACCGTGTTGGCATTAAATGTTACTTTAAATTATCTCAACATACATGCTACATAGTACCAATTTATCTATTTACCACAAAATTTTTAAAGCGTTAAATATCTGCATCACTAGTTATGATAAAATGTAATATGTTTTATACATTAACCCACTGTAGAAGAACGTTCTGATATTAAAGTTTATTTTAAATTATGTCAGTGAAGTATTGAGTTGCAAAAATATTTTGACTTGGTTTGCAGGTTTATGGAGAACACATATTGAAGATAATTCCAAAAGTCACATAACATACAGTAACATTTTACATCATAACTCGTGTTATAGACACATCAACAATTTAAAAGTTTGTTATGAAAATCTTAATTAACTATTAACATATGGAGATGCAGAGGTAATGGGGTTGGAGAGAAAGAACGAGTTACCTTCTCATTGGGACTCACTTGTAACGGTTCTAAAATGTGAGGAAGTATTAGTAATAAAATAAATTGGAAATTTTCTAAATCCATATAGGCAGAATAAGAAAAGATTGTTTAATGCTGATTCTTTTCCCATAGAGGGTACAACACTTCTAGCTGATAACTGGGATAGTTAAAATTGACATAGTAATTTTTAGTACAACTTTTCTTTTAAAGAAATATATCTTCAAGATCCTGATTTTGAGTAATAAACTATCAAGTGTATAGACAATGAGTGATATTAGATGTATTGCAATGTCTAGCTTGATATATTTTATTCCAAGAATTCCTGGATGCATCAATACATATCACTCTGTGTTAAATATTATTTGAATAGGGCAAATATTATTAATTGAATAAAAAACTTTTATTTCCTATTCATTAATATTTTTATTACTGAAAAATGCAAATTATTCTTCCAGGAGAATTTTGTGTGTTTTGGTAAGAATAAAGAGTGATAGCTTAATGTCATTGGAAACAATGATATTAAGTTTAAATCGTTATTAAAACAGGCAAAACTCTCCTTACAGTAGTGCCACTCAGTACTAACCAGAGTAATCAATGGATGCCAGAAGGCTTGTGCATAAAATCCCCACTAGTGCCTGCACATCCAATATTCCCAGACTAGTTTCTGGCCTTTGTCAGTGAGAAGCTTTGGATCTGAGAGCACTGCACCTAGATCTTAGGATCTAATGCAACCCTCCAGCAGCCATCTTTTATCTCCATTTAACTACAAAACTATGAGTCTTAAACTGAAAACACCTTAATGTCTTCAATCCAAGCCCATTAGCTTATATAGTCATATGGATCTGAACCCAGTTAAATACCCATACATTTTGTTGTCTAATGCTCTTTAACAACCATAGCCACCACTATCCTATTATGCAGGATTGGTGTTGAACCACTAAACATCATGTGATCACTATTTCTTATGCTAGCACTTCACTGTTATTAAAACAGGCAAAATTCTTCATACAGTAGCACCACTCAGTGTGGAGTGGCACTACTGTATGGATAATTTTGCCTGTTTTAATAACAGTTGTGTGCTAGCATAAGAAATAGTGATCATGTGAAGTTTAAATCCCCTAGTATTATTTGATTTTTTTCCACATTACATTAACTAACTATCCAAACACTTTATTTAAACATTATGTAATTAAAAAGGCTTTATTTAAACAAAGAAAATCTTTATAAAAAATGTTGAAGCAACAATAATAAAAAATAAGAAAGAATGTAATGTGACCACTTGCACTTTTATTTAACTTGTGTTTTTTCATCTTATTCCCTATAGGTTCACAATATTGTAATTAGTAGAGAGATTGACTGCTCACAATTAACAAGTAATAATAAACTTAAACTCTTACTAGGTAAATGTTTGATTTTCTTTTTTACTGGATGATTGGAATATGATGGATTTAAAATGAGAAATGCATTGAAAAAACTGCAATAAAATTGGCAATATCTTGAGGTCCAAATTAATAAAATACGTTCACTAAAAAAGACAGAGCTGAAACATATATTCCTACAAAATTTGTGGCTCATTCCTTAGATACATCAACTACCATTGTTAATTCTAAGAGCTGTTAAACAATATCAATTTCAATATTGAGCAATTCTCAACTTATTAAAATGTAAATTTAACTTATTGTGTTATTATTCAGCAGCTACAAATTCACTTAGTTTGCCCTGTTTGAGCATTACATGGTGTTATAATTATCACACATTTCTGAGTTACTTTGACATTATCTCTATGCTACCATGCATAGTTTTATTTTGCCACATAAATTATTTTAAAATTATTAGTTAAAAAAATCTGTAGATATCAACATCATATGGATTTATTTGAAATTATAAGATATATTTTGCATATAAAAGAAGTTAGCCCTGCCCTATGTTAAACCTGTAATAATGGCAATTTGTGATAAGAGGGAATTGTTTAGCCTGCAGGCAAATACCTGGAAATTTTGTTTTAAATGAAAAATTGTAATTTGCAATAAAATGGTTTACATACTAATGGTCATTTATCCAAAATTATTGCAAAATACATTTACCAAAAGACATGTTATTACAATTAGAATTTATCTGAAAACATTTATTTTTAAAAACACAAGCTGTAAAGAGTTTGTTATAGTAAAGGGAAGCAGTTTTTACTGAGTAACAAGAAACACTTTTTTATCAATACTGGTAAATATAAGGGGATTAACCTCAGATTTTCACTCAACCTTCAACTCTCCATGCTATCTCATACCACTGATACACTGACCCCACATATGTCTAAAAGATAAATAATCATCAATATATGTATTTCATGCTAAACCCACACTCATCAGTTGGTCCAGATTATCATCTCCTGTATGTCAAATTTCAGTACTGGTAAATAATTTTTTTAATAATAATAATAAGAAAAAAATAGATAATTTTAATATATTGTACATATGTGGAACTTCATCTGGCTCCAACAAATGCCAGAGTTTATCATAGCTTAACTATTTATTTGTAATTGTCTGATTAAAAAAAATGGTAAAAATAGAAGAAATTATTTAGTTAAAGAATAATATATGATAATAATGTATAATATTGTAATATTTAATAAATTTTATATGATTATGTGTATAAAGTCAGTAGTATGTGGTAATTAGTTTTATAGGAGATATTTGAGTAAATATTTGAGTTAGTTTAAATTAATAAATAATGTAAATGTATTATAAAATAACCTATGGTTTTGTTTATTTCCAGTTTATAACCTATAATAAGTTAATATTATAAATAAAATAAATAGTATCAAATTGATTTAAAAATAATCTTTAAATTTTATTAAAGCAGTCAAATAATATTTAAATGTTTAATCTAAATTAGCCTTAATGTGTTAAGTTATTTTAAATCTAATATTACTTAATATTTTATTTGTAGTTGTTTTAACTAAGTTATAATTAATTAGTGGAGGTCAGGTTAAAAGATCATTCCTGTGTGTGTGTGCATGCATGGAGATGTATGAAGTAAATGAATAAATAATAATTTACCTACAATATTGATTAAAAACAAATGAATAAATAAAAAGTATTATAATTACATATTTTAAAAAAGTTTTGATAAATAAAACTAGTTTAATTTTTATATTTGTTTCATTTTTATTTTATGTAATATATTTTTTTAAAAATGTTACATAAAAAAAATTAATAATTAACTTGTAATTTAGAAGCCATTAATAATCATGTGAGTTTCAAATAATTAGATCAAAAATTACGTCAGCGATCAGTTCCAGCTGATTTAAAAGGTTACAGTTAAATATGAATTTTATTGATTGGTTAGTTTAAAAGAAATTGACATGAAAATTGAGGGAGGGTAGAAATTATCAGGTTATATATATTATAAGATTTTTTTTTGTATTTGAGTTGTTGTTTTGTGCATGCTCTTGAATCCTGAAACTTTTCTTTTCCAAAAAAAAAAAGTTGTAATTTTTTTAAAAATTTATTATTTTGTTGTTAAAACAAAAGTATGTTAAAATTATATCTAATTGTTTTAAAATTGCAATAAAAAACTGCTAAGTAAAGGTAAATCCATTTTCTTTGATATCAACTTTCAATTAATTGTTAAAGCTATAGTAAATAAAAAAATGTTTAAAGGAAATTTTATGTCTTCTAATTGCATGACTTATATCTAGGAAAATAAAATTAGGATACCAACTGTTAGTATATCTATGGCTAAATATCTTTATTGCACTGAACTTTTATAGTTGGAGAATACTTAGTTATCTAAGTAAGCTAGAACTTAAAGGAGGCAAATTGAAAGACATTTATACTGAACTTTATTAT
Organism: Epiperipatus broadwayi; assembly: GCA_028023455.1. Lineage (NCBI taxonomy): Eukaryota > Metazoa > Onychophora > Udeonychophora > Euonychophora > Peripatidae > Epiperipatus > Epiperipatus broadwayi. Next base: position 363,732 of record JAQFVV010012956.1, on the reverse strand, counting down.
AGTTAAAATGCGTCAATCTCCTTGTTTTAAATTTATTTAAAGCTGATTTTAAGTCCAAGATTCTATTAATGATACCTGATATTGACTCCAAGATATTCCTGTTATAATAATTGCTTACTTTTAAAATAGTTTTATAAAAGAAAAAAATATTCTCCACTAAATTAAGGAAGGATGACTTTTATCTGTCAAACATATAATATAATTATAGTATTAATTTTGCCTAATGTTCAACTAGAAGTGTATTATTCATTATGGCAGATTAATTATCTACTTCTAAAAGAGTTGGACAAAATGTTATAACTACAATTATTAAGAATGATTTTTTTATCTGTCGAATGTATAATGAACTGTTATATTTGAATTTATCTATACATAAATTTGTGACAATTATTCCTAGCTCCTAAACAGATGAAATTTTCTAATTGCAAAATAATCCTACTCTTATGTTGATAAGAGTAAAGAAAAATTATTTGGAAACACATCTTAAAATATTATATGAGAATTTTTTTTTTTTTAAAAAAAGCTGTTTTTAAAAGAAATGCGTTCGTTTAAAAGAGAAAAATGGGACTAAAATAAAGCTATATTATTGTACATGTAAACCCGGGATCCTATAATAATGTTCTCAGCTGAAGAATTTGTTTTTCTAATGCTGACCTATTCTTATTATTTCAATGTTTTATTAACTAGAATATCTTTAAAGGAAGAAATTAAAATATCTTTAAAGAACTACCAAACATGTTTCATTTTAGAAATCATTGCCATGCTTATAAATGTTTTGACCAGAAGCTTTGCGCCATCAGATTAATAAATTGTCTTTAATAAATTATATATATATATGTCTTAAACAAAAAGAAAGAGAAATACAGAGGAAGCTAAAACTATGAACTTAAATTGCTGTATATATTTTTTTACTTGCATTTTTTTTCAATTGGTTTTTAAAAAAAAAAGAGAAACCAGAAAAATATCTATGCTATATATATATTTTTTTAAAATATGTGTAATACTATTAGCATAAATATGCTGGTTAACTAATGTCATAATTTTAATCTTAATGGATTTATTATAATGAGCAGAAAGATATTCTGCCATTCTTAGGTAAATTTATATACTATTTGTTAAGCATTTCACAGGTTAAAATTATATTCAATAATTTTATTCCTGAAGATTTTAATATCTCAGTCTTAGCTTATTTATATGTGGTATATTTCACTCAGTTTTATTTTAAATCAGCCAAAGAGGTTTATCAGAGGGTTTCCATTCATTTGTTTTATAAATACTACATCAGTATTAACTGCAAATATTTTTATATGCATTGAGAATTAATATTCTCGCATTTAATTTGCAATCTTTTAAATATCCACTAGTCACCATATTTTAGTATTTAATATTTTATTATGTGTGCATTGTATATTTGCCTAGAATTTTTATATGCATTTAATTTTAAGTAATTCTTATATTAGTCAGTTGACATAGTTTGCATTGTTGGTTCTCACATTGAATATAAGTGTTGTACTTTTAAAATTCTTAGTGATAACTTACATGTGAAGTATATATTTTGTTGTTAGTTTAATATTTGTTAGTCTCATAGAGATAGGCTTTGTTAATTATTATGAGTATGTTTAATGGAGTAGACAAGGCCCTCCATCCTTATTGTATAGCTTTTCCATGAAGTAATAGTGCTTGTTCCCATTGAGGGTTATTGTATATCAAATAGTTGTATATTTACTGATGATGATCACATATTTTTGAAGTACTGGAATCCCATGAGAGAGAATCATACTTTCCTGGTGCATCTTTCCTGTTCCTGATGCACTGAGACAATGTCCAGGCATCCTATTTTCTGCCTCAAAGTTAGGTATTGTGGAAGCTACCACATTCTTATTCAGCTCTGTGGAGCACTTATGCACTTAGTTTTGCCTATCATCCATGATGAATTAATGCTAGTTCCACCACAGTAGGTGATGTTGCATTTGTTTTTAGATATGTGATAACAAGATATGTTTGTCTGAATTGTGTTGTTATGATAGTTTTATCATCCACAAACCAACCAACAATAATTTATATTTATTTTTAAGTATATAAATTATGCATATGAGTGGCAATTTATACATACTAATTTTAATATGTTCATCCAGAGTTTTCGCCACTGGATTTATAAGTCTTTTAAATTTTAATTCTAAAAACATCCAGTGTAATAATTTTATGTGGACAGAATTTATTAAGAATGTGTATAAATTATCTCTGATGAGTGAGTGGCCCATACATCTAAATTATTTTAAAGTTAGCTAGAAATTTGCTTAAATACTTCACTAGATATAATATTAATAGTGTTAGTGTAAGTAGTGATAATTTTTAAAAATACATGTTGTATATGCTTATTCCAGCTTAGCATTTGCTTAGCTTAGGATAATCCATATAAACCTATGGTTGTGCTATTCTGATTTTTAAAATAACACCACATTATTATTAAATATGCTAATAAAAATAGAATTACGCTTGTTAAACTTAGAGTATTGTAATTGAAGTTTAAAGATTTGGAATTTGTTAAAAAAGATTAGAATTTAATATCAAATAGCCTCTGCTTGCTCTTGTATGTATTTATTCATTTTATTATTTTGTTTGTCAAAATAGACAGTTTTAAAAGAGTTAAAGAGAAATACTTCGTAACTTCAGTCAGCTAAATTATTATAATTTTGTAAACCAAATAAAGTATGAAAGTCAAAATGGTTTAAACAGATTCCAGCGCTATCTTGGCAATGTTTATTTTAATAAATTTTGTTTGTAAATATTTTTTTATATTGTTATTAATAAATCATATTATTATTATTTTAAAAAGTTTTGTTTCTGTTTGTTTTACTTTTATATGGAAAATATTGTCTTGAGTTCAAAAGTTCATAAACATATCATAAAGTATATAAAATATATTTTGATACTGGTTTAAATTATAAAGCCATGCTAATCTAAGTGATTCTCAGACTGAATCACAGTAACAGATAATCATATTATATCAGATACTTAACTGAATGCTCATTTAAAAGTTGATTTTTAAGTTATCAGTATATCTTCTCAGACTGAAAATTATGCAAGGAGATAAAGGATATTAGTGTTTCAGAAGAGTATTTACTATTATTTTAAACGTTGCACATTTTCTTACATTATATATCATCATCTTATATGTTTAAAGAATTATAATCCATCTGCATTTAAGGTCCTTAGTAGGTTGGGTGTGAGTATGGGGAAAGGCATAAAAAGTACTCTTGCCCTTTTCCTTGCTCGAGTGACGTCTTGGGTAATAGGCCATTATTAATTTAAATTTAGATTGATTCATCAAATCTTTGGATGAATATTTTTTATTTGTTTTGTTTATTATACCATGATTGAACATAAAATAGTTATTTTATGGTCGGCCAAGGTATTACTCATTTATTTATCCTAGCAATTATTTAGTAGGCAACTTAAACTTTTATTTTGCACAAGAGTTTTAGCTTTAGAATCCCTGAGAGTACTTACGCTTGTTGCCTTGTTAGTTTTAATTTAATGAGATAATCCTTCCAAACAAATTATCATTTATTCTTATTCAGAGGGTGTGATCTGATGGTAGGCTGATTCTAATAACTATTAACTAATGATTTAAATTATTTTTTATATTGTTTAGTGGTAGATCATTAATAGGCCATAGTAGTTATATTTGCATTGGTATTGGATTTCGTCTCTATCCGATTATACATCTCTGGATTATCATTCTGTCTTAAATTTATTGGTTACAATATATATATACTCTTTTTTAATAATAACAAACCCTACATTTTTTTGAATATATGAAATAATGTCATGCGCCATTGTTAATGTTACACCCTCCATTTAATATTTAATTTTCTTTTCTTACAAAATTTAAAGATTAACTTTCAGAATGAGTGTCATATGAAAGCTTACATTTGTAATAAATAATATGTGATATAGAAACAAGTTTTAATTGTAAAAATAAAATGCTCAGATATGGAGGAAAATCTGACTATGTCATTTTCAAATAAAAAAGGAAAAGTTATATCATGAAATAATTGAAAGGCAGTATGTGAATATAACTATATTCTTTGCTTTAAAGAAACTTCTTCTTTCTACTTCCCATCATGCTGCGCTTCACAAAAAGCCTACAAATTTAAAAACAGTAGATTAATTATCGACATGAAAGTTTAAAAGATATTAATGGATTAAAACCGTAAAACAGATTCATCCACTTTATGTTTGGTTACTTTAGATTATTTTTAAACAAACACGGCTAATCCTTGTAAAAAAATGACTGATTATCTTTTCAAGCTCTTCAATGTCACCTCTCTATAAGCGTCTGACAAAGGTCTTCATAATTTTGTTTATCCAATAGATTTTTTATACATTAAGATATTTTAAACAGATGAAAAAAAAATTTGATCACTTTTTAAAATAATACAAGAATTCATATGATGGCCTTTAATGATATATTGGTCCTGCTCTCTCTTTAAATTCGGACAGGAATTTTAATTTGAAATCAAAGAATTCTATGTAATCTTAAAAATAAAAAGGCTTTTTGTTCTGATGAGATACCTATAGGAATGGTAAAATATGGGTGAGATATTGGAGATATATTAGTTTCAAAATTATTTTTTTTTAGAAATGTACAGAAACGTTTTGGAAGAATTTATATATTAAAATAACCTACAGCACGAGTATTATCAATAAAAAAACTAGGCTAAATACATCAACTATCCTTATTTAAAGAAGATTTTAAAATAACTAAAATACTGTGATACCTGAAATACAGGCTTATTATATACCTGTATCAATATAAGTAATATATAGAGTATACGAGCACAGACTTTCACACGATTCATCACTGTCCTCTCTATCTCATAATACTGATACACTTGAACACTTATATGTCGAACAGATAAATAATCACCAATATACGTATTTCATGCTAACCCAGCAATCATCCATTGGCCCAGAGTATTATCTCTACACATATATGCAATAAGTGCTCAGATATATATTAAGATAGTGAATAAAATTTATGTCTAATTATTATCTGAAAAAGTTGAGATAAACTCTGCATTTGATTTCTGGTGACTTATGGTTGTAAGCAACTATATTTAGAACATTGGAAGATCTTTGGAAAGTGGGTCACATATGTAGAAAAATAATATTTAAATAATTTTATTTGAATTTTACATTTTTAAAAAATCTTGAAATCAATGACTTCTATTAGTTTATATTTATTACAATAACTTATATATTTTTTAATTTTTTGATTAGTGCGCCAGTCTTTTACCTGCATAGAAATGCATAACATTGTCTTTTCCCAAATATCTTTCAGCCATCAAGTGAATTAAAAGTTTTCTATTCTAGTCAAGCGTTGGTGACCGAGTGGTTAGCACAGCTGCCTTACAAGCAGTTTTCCTAGGGTTCGCTTCCCGGCCGACACTTTGACACATTAAAAAAAGTTTTCTATTGTAGGTATAAAATAATGCATAATATGTATAAATGATTTAAGTTTTTAACAGTTAAAGGACAAGCATACAAAACTTAATAGAATGAATATATTATTATTTGACAAACATTACAGACAAAAATTAATAGAATGAGTATATTATTATTTAACAAACATTACAGAAGTTAATTTTGTTAACGGGGAAAAATAAACAAATTATACAGTAGGGATTCCAAAGTAGATTAAAAGTAACTAATGTCTTTTAAAAGAAACACAAATTATTTTTAGTAAACTAATATGCTGGGTAAAGTTGACCATATATCAATAAGAAAAAAATATTTTCTAATTCATTTAACTAGTAATAAACAATATAATTTTGTAAGAAAATGATAGAATTTGAATATTCATATATGACAAATATTCATAAGCAGGAGTGAAGGTTAATAAATATTTCATATAACCGGAGCTGAATATATATATATATTTGTAAATTTTGTATACATTTTGTTTTAACTTTAGTATCATATTTGTTAGTTTTTTATTATAAATTGTAAATTTATTGTATAAAGTTTTTTGTTAAATAGAATAAATTTTTTAAAATTGTTTTATAAAACTTTTGTCAGTGTTATTACTGATCTATTCACTTCCACAAGATTTGATCCACAGAACTCAAAAATGAACCTATAACATATTTTGCATATTATAATTAAAATGGTTTATTTAAATGATAATTATTATTCAGAATATGATACTGAAATATCACATAGTATAATATTATTTTTAGTCATAATTTATCACTTAAATTACTGGCATATTATAAAGTGTATTTCCTATTGCTACATATTGTTCAGATTATATCATACCATATGCCACATGATAAATAAAAGAATTGTGTTGTTGTTGTTGTTGTTGTTGTTGTTATTATTATTATTATTATTATTATTATTATTATTATTATTATTATTATTATTATTATTATTATTATTATTATTATTATTATTATTATTATTATTATTATTATTATTATTATTATTATGTTTCAAAAGGCCTTTATTGTCTCAAAAAAAATACATTAGTGGTTACATAGTAAATTAATTGCTACAAGTTGATTACAAATTTTAACATTTACATTGTCATTTTTGTTAGAGTTCTTTCTGGATTTACATGAGCTTAAAGCATAGTTCTTGTCTACATATAATATCCTTGATTGTCCATTGTACCAGGTCAATAGTTTAAATGTTAACACAATTTTTATTTTATTTTATGTCCCAAATGAGTCAAATATAATTTATCATTTGAACCCCATTAGCAAATAAATCACTTATAACAGGAGGGGGAAAGTGTTGCAAAATTGTCCTTGTTGCTAATTTGACATGTGTATCCTTCTAAGTTTCTTTACAATGTTTAATTTTTCCAACTTACAATGTTCAAACTGGTGTTACAAAGATCTTATTAGATTAACTCCCAGGTTTTGGTCCTATGTTTCTTTTAAATGTGTCCTATTCCCAAAATTCACCGGTGTTGCAATATTTCAGGTTTTCAAAAAAAAACCCACTATACTGGTTCCTAAGAGTTTTATCATTTTTATCACTATAACATTGATTTAATCTTAAGTAATGACCAGGTTGCTGCATAAATGTCAGGTATGGCCAGTGTCTGATCCCTTTTTTGTATCATTGCAAGTTTATTTGAAAAATTAGCTGGATGCCTCCTGGAATTGTTACCAATTAGGAAGGTGCATCTAGTACATCAGTATGCATATAGCACAAAGGTTGCTGCCCTGACACTTGTTGTTAATCCCTCTCTAAATGCAGAAATTAATTGATGCATTGTTACATTAGACTTCCTGTAATTGCTAGTTATCAGATTTGTTATCTGCCTAAGTCCCTCACAGTGATATACCAAATGCCATAGGGTTTCCTCATCTCGATGGCATAACCCACAAAAGGGATCAATTGATGTATACAATCTTTTATGGCAAAGAAAATATGTGGTAGGTAATGCAGATAAGTTAAGTGTTATCAGAAAATTGAAAAACTTTGGTTCTAAGGCCCATTGTTTATACCTTTTAACGAGTTGTTTATTATTAATTCTCAGTATCGGTTCCAAAGCACTTGGGTTATTATCTTCATTTATTAGTTCATAACAAATTATTATTATTATTATTATTATTATTATTATTATTATTATTATTATTATTATTATTATTATTATTATTATTATTATTATTATTATTATTATTATTATTATTATTATGTTTCAAAGGATAAACTTTATTAGTATTCTAAAAGGTTATACAAGTTACATTTGATAACATAGTTCTTATATATAAATTGTTTTCACAAAACTGCATATGTACAATGATTTAGTCAGTGACTGTATGCGTTATGAAACTAGAAGTATCTAAGAAAAAAAAGTTCAACAAAGTCAATGATGATCACTCAATCATACGATTATATTTAATTAGATATACTTCAATTAAATTAAAGCAGGGATGCGTCTAGTTTGTGTCAGTTGACTTTAGAACTGGCACAAGGATCCATATTAGATATAGTTTTTTTGTTAGTGCTTTTATATAAGTTCTTGTATATTTCAGGTGTCAATGTACTTAGATTGATCTGTAATCTTCATGTCTCTTTCACGTATGGTTTGCAGCTTATTTCTGAATGTGTTTGGATGTCTTCTGGGGTTGTTGTTGTTGTTATTATTATTATTATTATTATTATTATTATTATTATTATTATTATTATTATTATTATTGTTGTTATTATTATTATTATTATTATTATTATTATTATTATTATTATTATTATTATTATTATTATTTTCATTTTCTTCATCAAGGCCTATAATGTGAGTATTATTTCAAATTTTTTGATGTAATTATATAAGAAAAAAGATGAAATACAGGTAACCCTTTTTCTAGAATTCTCTATACAGAAACAGTGAAACAGAAAGTTTTCCTCATTTGATTTGCAAATCGTTGGATGGAAAGGTATTTTTATAACGAAAATATATAAATATATATGTATTAATGAATAGTGTATGATTAATTAGATTACACTTAATTAAAAAAAAAAACAGCCTAAGCTTGAATGCATTCTGAAAATATTTGAAATTTATTTGCCCCAATTTTTTTTTTCAAATTTTTATTCAGTTTTAATTTGTGTTATACAAATATTAACTCATGATTATATTAAGTGTATATTGTTATATCTAAATGATTAATTGATATAAAAAACAAAATTGTCATGTTACATAAATCCATGAGATACAAGTTCATGATTACAATTCAGAATAATTTACCAATTTCAGAAATCCAATATAAATGTCATTCAGTAGTTAATCTCGAGTTCTAGAAAGCAATCATTGATATACATCATGTAAACTCAAATTTTAAAAATGATCGATTAACATTTGACCATAGTATTTTGTCACCTTTATCCATAATAAAGATTCACTGTTAGTGACAATTATATCTTTAAATTAGAGATACTTTATTAAAACTAGTATTCACAATAACTTAGTTTACTATGTATCTTTGATGCACCCTGTTCCTGTTTGAATACTATTAGTAATCAGCAAAATTCTATATAATCTAGGATCGTAACCTTTGAGTTGCTCAAAAGCCTGAATGTCCAGATTGTCAGTATTAGTAAAAAGGTTTTCACATATGTCACCTGTAGCCAGAACTAGTGATATGCCAACTGCCCAGGCTTTTCTCCACACTGATGTAAACCAACACATCCCACTAGGATGAATGGTATGCTGTGGCATTCCTTCCATAATTATATTTTCCCTAATTAAAATTTTAAGATAATTCTGCTGCATTTCACATTTAATTTCTTTATCTGTTATTCCCTTAGAGATGATGAGATGAAGCCACACTTCATATCAGTTCTGCCCCCCATCTCCCCTTGTATTCATCACAAATGATCAGGCTTATATCTTCATTGATGTAAACACTGCTTTTTGTCTTGACTTCACTCTTAGAATCTGTTGTTTCTAGATTGTCCTGTATCATTTCAAGATTGTCTGTTTCACTAATTTTCTGTTCTACATCCTTGTCTTCATGATATTTGTCATTTTGCATTTCCTCATTTTCTAGTACCTTTAAAAGATCCTATTCACACATGTCAGTTCTCATTGATATATTTCCCTGATTTTCATTGATCTTATCCACAGAGTTTAATAATTGAGGCAAAACTAGCATTGGTTCATGATTATCTGATTTTAACTTCTTTCCCTTCATTTTCGAATTACATTGATCATTCTCTGCACAACATTATCTGAGTCCAAGCTTGCAACTGAAAGAGAAAAGAATGGGAAGCTTTTAGATCCTCTTTCTCCCTTTATTGATTTCCTTTTGTACTTGGGATGCAACAAAGATGACTGTTCAGTGTATGACAAAACAAGCTTCTGTGCCAGAAGAAATCAGTCTGGTTTCTTGAATTCCCAGATCTGAACTTAGAATCACTGAAGTTTCTGTTAAATTGGTTTGGTCTGATAACAGGAGATTAGTTGTTTGAGGTTGTGTATATTTTGAAGTTTGCAAATCTGGCATCTTGTTTAATTTTGAGTGCTCTGACATAAATTGGTCATCCGATTGTAATTGTTGTGCATCTTCATGAGAGTGTAAAGTAGCATTCTTGATCATTAGCACAGTTGCATCACATTGGCAAAATTCTGCCAAACCCCCAAAGGATCATATAAAAATTGATTATTAAGTTTGTGTTTGAAAACATCAATAATATAACAATCATTCGATATTTCGCATAATTGTTATACAGTACTTGAAATACAGGCACGCTTCACATAATTGGAGCCTAATTGTAAATAAAGGGGACTTGAACTCAGACTTTCAAGCATCTTTCAACTATCCACACTATCTCATATCACTGATACACATGATCATACACATGTAGAAAAGATCAACAATCATCAATAGATGTATTTCGTGCTGAACCAGCACTCATCAATTGTTATGTAAATACAATAATTAAATCGTTCATAAAGAGAATTCTTTTAACCCTAACGCTTGAGATTCTATTCAAAGACGTTCATAATTATAGCAGTGTCAGAAACGTCATATTCGGTGACAACAAGTTCCACCGACATTCATTTGTTCTTATCAATGCACATAGCCATTGTAGCATTGAGGATGTTGACTAGGGCAATGTCAATGGTTATTTAAGAATGATAAGTTTATCTATTGTAATTACTCTTCAGAGCGAATAATTTTAATTTATTTAGAATGAGCAATATTTTTTTTCATGTAATTAATATTTATATTAAGTAAAATTTTAATTAACAAAAAAAACGAAAATTATATACATTTTACAATAATTATTTACATATATATATATATTAAATTAGAGATCTTTATATATGGGGGGTTTGAAATCAGACTTTCACACGACCCTCAACCATTCACGCTATCTCATACTGCTGATAAACTTGCTCACACACATATCAAAAAGATAAATAATCATCAATATAGGTATTTCGTACTAAATCAGCACTCGTCAGTTGGTCCAGATCATCACCTGCACACATATATACAATCAATGCTCAGCTTTATATTAAAATAGCCAATCTTCATACTTTAACGGACAGGCTTCAAATCACTACACTCCACAACTCTTCAATCATCCATTTCATTGAAAATCTGATGATGGAACGCTCAAAGCTCACCTTTGTGCCAACCTTTTCATCCTACCCATGTTGACCATAAGTCAATCTGACCCCTCATGGATATATATATTATACTTTTCTTCTTTAATAAAATAATACTTTTTTATTTTTATTTTTTGAGTATGTTATTTCCTTATAGATATAATAAACATCTCCATATTTCCACATTCTTTTTAAATACATATAAATAAAGATATAATAAAAGACAATGATCCACAAAATGCATTTCTTGCTGAACCAGCACTCATCAGTTGGCCCAGGTCACAATCTCTCATATACATCTTTATTATATGCAAATTATTTAACTAGAGTAAATTGTTACATTTTCATTTATCATTGTCAAACTTCTTCCACTCACAACTTTGACGCCATCCATTTCAGATAAATACACTAATGATTACTAATCATTTTCGAAACTAGAGATTATCTCTAGCACAGATATAAACTTTAAACCTCAGTTATATGTGATTTTTTTAAATTTACACACACGGAATTATTCACCTTTCTCTGTCCCGTATGTAATATCTTTATAGATATAATAAACATCTCCATACTTCCCCATTCTTTTTAAATACATATAAATAAAGATATAATAAAAGTCAATGACCCCCAAGATGCATTTCGTGCTGAACCAGCACTCATCAGTTGGCCCAGGTCACAATGTCTCATATACATCTTTATTATTTCCATAATTCACATGGAGTTAGCTAGTATTTAACCAAATTTTTATTACTATCGTTTTTGAGACATAATTAATATTTATAAATTAACGTAAAAATATTTATTGTAGAAAAATATAACAAAATAATAAAAGAAATGTTTTAAATATTTATAATGATGAGTGTTAGTGTTGAATATATAATAAAATTATATTTTCACTATTATTAGTACATGAAAAAATTGAAATACAAAGGAAATGTCAATTTACTCCAGATATTATTATTTGTCAAACAGCAATTAATAAAAATAAAAAATACAATAGACTTTATAAAAATGATTAGTGGCGGATAGGGTGAAAGTCTGTGCTCATATACCCTATATATTATATATATTGATACAGGTATATAATAAGTCTATATTTCAGTTATTGCATATTAGAGATGTCTGCCTGTCACTTGTATATGTATTAAATGGATTATATCCTATACATGAGGGGCCGACTGACTTTAGGTCAACATGAGTGTGACGAGAATCTCGGGCTGAGGGTGGCCTTTGAGAATTCCATCATTAGATTTTCAATTGGATGGGTGGTTGAAAAGTTGGAATGTGCAGTGGATTGAAGCCTGTCCATTAAAGTATGAATATTGGCTATCTTAATATATATATATATATATGAGCACTTACTGCATATATGTGTAGAGATGATAATCTGGACCAAACTGATGATTGTTGGTTTGGCATGAAATACGTATATTGGTGATTATTTATCTTTTCGAAATATATGTGTTCAAGTGTATCAGTGTTATGAGATGGAGTGGAGAGTGGTGTGAAAGTCTGTGGTCATATATCCTATATATTAAAATAACTAGTGGAAAAAAATAAAATGGTTGTGTGGTTTCAAAATTAGAAATGCTCTGTTCTGTTTTCCTTAATTACTTTTTGGTGCGATACTGTAATAAAGCACCCCTGCTTAAAAATTGTACAGGTCACCATTGATTCAAACCTCATTCAGTTACTTTCAATAATATAACATCATATGACTTCTGACTCAGCACACGAATACTTATTATTCAAGATACTTGTTTGTTTGTTTTTTAGCACTGAGAATGTGTTTGCCTTAATAAATGGTGCCTCTAAATTTTAACTAAAGATATTTTGAAAATATTTTTATGAAAAATTAAAGAATTGAAGGTTAATTAGTTTCTCTGTTGTGAAACTTTTACATTAGTTTGTATTATTATTAATGAAAGTAAGCGTGTATAAGATAACATTAGTTGTTGTTTTTTTTTAAAAAATTGTAATATGAAATAAGATTTTTACTTTTTTTAAAAATATATTTGACTGAAGTCAGTGCTATTTCATTTAATAAATAGTTAAAATTATTGTGTTTACTTTTTTAAAAAATATATTTGACTGAAGTCAGTGCTATTTCATTTAATAAATAGTTAAAATTATTGTGTAAAATGTGTTTATATAATAAAGTTGAAAGTGTTTCACGAAACTCCATTAATTTAAATCGTAGTGAGTTAGTATTTTAAACTGTTTGAATTGTGTAATAGGCATTTTAAATTATTTGTAATAAAGTGAAAGGTGACCTTTCTCGTGAATTTGTTGAGTTTTCTCAAGATCGCTTGAGTGTGAAATTGTATTTGTAGCCTCTATAAGAGGTCTCTTAAAACCTCTTTTCTATTTCAGCAACTGGAAACAAGTTGAAGAAATGAAAACGAGAATATTCACGGATATCAGTTTTGAAGTAAGAAATAAACTTGTAAGCTTCAACGATGATATGTGGCGATAACGATGGAAAGAAAAAGAAAAGTTTTAATGGTTATTTTTTTTTAGATAAAACTTGATTGTATTTTAAATATTTTTTATTTTTATTTTTCAATATTTGACAAAGAAAAAGACATAAAAGAAGAAAAAAAAGATATGTAGATCTAAATTAAAATATTTATAGCTAGGTAGTTTATTCATAATAAATGAGCTCTCACAGACACACATATATATATATATGAGGTTTCTGATTACATAGGCTCAATAAGTAAACTAATGATCTCTAAATTTGTTGTGTTTACATATCAATGTAATCAGACTTGTATAAATACAATCAAATATTTTATTCAGCTTATATATAATAAATTTTGCAAATATACCCAATAGTATTTTCTGTATGTACGCCAAATATATTGTATCGGTATAGCGTTTGGTCTGTGGAACCAGTGCCCTTCTAGGTTTACTTAACCCTTCCAACAGTACGGTGACTGCTTGACTCGTGTGTAGGTACAATGATATTTTTAGCTGTTCTGTGACAGTTTGCCTTGGATCTGGTTTATATTCCAGTAGCTTCCTGTCCAAGCGTGAACTTACCGCACTGTTTCGGCCATAAAAAAAAAAAAAAAAAGAAAGACAAGGTGCCATATTGCCATTTAACTCTTACATTAATTTGTTCTTGTCTGACTTTTACCTCCCAATGAACTGCCTTTTATAGATAGATCTTCATCCATAATGAGATAAATTGGATTTACTGAGCACCATCATTCATGGGCCTGTTTTTGCTATTGGATATGTCTTATCTACTAATATATCCATTGGTCTGTAGTGATGAAGGGTAAGATAAGATGCAATCTAGATTGTTCTGTTAGTTGAAAGTAAGCTGAGTTATAACAAGATTATTGCTGGTAGTAGCTTAGCATGATTTACTCCTTTCCTTTATATGTTGTGACCTAGAAATATAATTTAGGGATATATAAAATATTTAGTAACCTTATGGTTGGGCTCGATGTTTGTCAAGTCTTATTTATGCAGTCAAATGTGTAAAATCTTAAATTTTATTTACAATAATTGAAATATATTAAATCAGGGTATTATGTCAGTGGTATGTTATCATAGTTGCCAAATTTTATTTTAAAATTAAATAAATTTTATCAATAAATCTCCTGAGAATGATAAAGATTTAGACTGTTCAAGATATACTAGGCAATCTGCCAGGATGTGTATGAGATTTTATATGCAGTCTGTCAGATGGACTAATTTTCAATAATATTAAAATAATAATTTATTAGTGTAATTATTAATTTGAAAATATAGAAATATTTGATATTTTGTTATTATTAAATAATAATCAGAAAGATTTAAAATTATAACTATTCTAAATTAATCTTTTTAATTAATCATTAAACATATTTTTTATTGTGATTTAAAATAATTTTGAACAGCTTGATTAATTATCACTAATGAATATAAATGGAGAAGTATTAATTGTATGCACATACCACACTTTCATTGGTTTACTTTTTTTGGACAACAATTCTCTCTCATAAAGATATAAATAACCTAACATATATTGTAGAGGGGGAATTAAAAGAACAAGAAACAAGATAACAACATCTAAACTATAACAGAATTTAAAACCAAGAAGAAACTGAAAATTAACACACTGAATTTGAATCGAATTAAAATGATAGTCAGTTGAATTTTAACTCATAAATAAGGGAATCTTTTTGGAAAACAAATACTTCGCTAAAAGGGATTTCAGATTTAAAACCAGACAAGAAATTGTAAGCATAAAATTTTATTTTATATATTACTACAAATTTAATTATTATATTCATTATGTGTTTTAAAGTTTAAGGATGATTTGTTTGGAATGGCAAGAAGAAAAAAAATAAAAATATTACATGTTCTGTTTGTTTCTAAAATAAATATAAAATACTTTTTGCCTTTATACCAAACATAATAGGAACCAAATTAAACGTAATTAGAACAAAATTTTCTGAATTTAAATTTAAAAAATGAAATCTACTTTAAAGGATATTAAAATTTACATAGATTATAATCCATGAATTTAATTTATATTTTTGCCAAAACATTATTCTGATAAAAATTAATATTAGAATATGTTTACAGGATTGGTACATACAAAGGATATTTGTCTTATAGCTTAACTGAATATACTTAATGCAAATCTGATGAAAAAAAAACAATAAAAATTTATAATAGTATTATGAAAAAAAAAATTAAAATTATGGATAAAAATTGGTTCTCATCTGATCCTTCGTGTCAGCCATGGGATGACGCGATTTCTAACCAAAAACACATTAATATAACGTTCCCGGGCTAGCGATTCTCTATTAATATTGACATTTTTTTTTGTTTGTTTACAAATTTTACTTTCTTTCATTTCTGAATTATTTTTCCCAAATAATATTTTTGACGATAGGATAATAATAGTCGTTTTTTTTTAATTTTTATTGACAAGATGGTCTTCTTTGGTGTGTGTTCAAATAGTAATTTGTGTTTTTTTTAAATAGTATTACTGTTTTTGTAAAATTGGATTGACAAAATTCAAGAGAGAATGGTTTTTTTTTGATGGATCTTTAAATAATAATTTACATTACTTTGATAGTTTTCCATTTGATTGCCGACAACAATTAGTGGGAGGGGTGTTTTTGTGTATGTTACTTTTATAGGTTTACATTTGATTGCCGACAACAATTATTGGGAGAAGTGGTTTTTTTTTTTGTGTGTGTGTGTGTAATGTTTAAATAAAAATTAAAACCATTACTTTTATTGGTTTACATTTGATTGACAACCGATTTGACTTCCTTTCATTTATAAATTATGGTTTTGGTTCTACAAATAAATATTTTTGACAATGGGACAATAATAGTTGTTGTTTGTTTAATTTTTATTGACAAGAGGTTGTTTTTTGATGTAGGTTCAAATAGTAATTTGGGTTATGTTTAAATAATAAGTTACGGTCTTACTTTGATTGGTTTACATTTGATTGCCGACACTAATTATTGGAAGAAGGGGTGTTTTTTTGTGTGTATGATTGTAGACAACAATTATTGGGAGAAGGGGTGTAACTGTTTAAAGAATAGTTTATGTTACTTTTAGTGGTGGTGTACATTTGATTGCTGACAATAATTAGTGAGAGGGGTGGGTGTTTTTGGGTGATGATTAAATACTAATTTACCTTCCTTTTATTTTACATTTGGGATTGCTGACAACAATTATTGGGAGAAAGGGTTGTTTTTGTGTGTGTGTTAAAATAAAAATTGAAGTTACTTTTATCGGTTACATTTGATTGACAACCAATTTGACTTTATTTTATTTTTTTTTGTTTATAAATTATGGTTTTCCCAAAACCTAATATTTTTGACAATGGGATAATAATAGTTGTTGTTTCTTTCATTTTTATTGACAAGAGTGGATCTTTTTTGGTGTATGTTCAAATAGTAATTTGGATTACATTTAAAAAATAATTGATTTACCTTACTTTTAGTACTTTACATTTGATTGCCAACAACAATTAGTGGGAGGAGTGTTTTTGTGTATGATTAACTTTTATTTTTTACATTTGATTGCCAACAACAATTATTGGGAGAAAGGGTTTTGCATTTTTTTTTGTTTGTGTGTATGTTTAAATCAAAATTTTAGTTACTTTTATTGGTTACCATTTGATTGACAACCGATTTGACTTTTTTTTTAGTTTATAAATTATTTGGGTTTTTCCAAATAATATTTGGTTTGACAATGGGCAATAATAGTTGTTTCTTTAATTTTTATTGACAAGAGCATGTCTTTTTTGGTGTATGTTCAAATAGTAATTTGGGTTATGTTTAACTAATAAATTACAGTCTTACTTTGATTGGTTTACATTTGATTTCCGACAACAATTAGTGGGAAGGTTTTTTCTATACGATTAAAGAATAATTGGCATTCCTTTTATTTGACCATTTGATTGCCAATGACAACAATTTTTGGGAGAAGGGATGCATGTTTAAATAAAAATTGAAGTTACTTCTTTTATTTTTTACATTTGATGAAGGCCATTTGGAATCCCTCAAACAAGCTTGCCTTTACAAGTGAACATTTCCGACGGCCACAACGAGACTTAAAAATGAAAGTCAAAAGATGTTTTTAGACCTCAAATCTGCATATTTTTGCCGCACAATCCAATCTTTTCTTTCAGCAGCAGGATGTTTTTTTTCTGCTGTAGAAATATTCCAGCACCGGCTTCCATGTCTGGCAATTCCCATCTTTTCAAGTTTTCTGTGTTGGAATTAGCTATCTTCTTGGTCTCGGAAAATTTCTCGCTAAAACGTGACTCAAAGCATGATCATTAAAAATTTTATGCTACCCACCCTAATCGAGAATTTAGGAGGCTTACAGCTTTACGAGGAACAATTACAACACTGTAAAATTGTTAAAAGGTAATAGTACATCAATTCATCTTAAAAAAAAGACCCCAATGAAAATTTAAATAATTTTGGCATGATCAAATTAACAAACCCTTGTACCATATTGTTACATAAAATACATAACACAGCATTATAATATAGTGCATGACACAAACAACTATGGCATTTTCCTCTGCTTTTAGCATCGGAAAAAGCCACACCGTTAGCCGCTAAGCCAAGTTAAAACTCTTTCTAGATTTTATCGTAGAAAGAAGACTTAACTCTGAGTTAACAATCTTTCTAGGATTTATTTTAGAAAGAATGCTTAAAAGGCTTGGGTGTGGCCACAGAAACGGCATATTTCTAGAAATTTAGCTAAAAATAGTGCCATCCCGTGGCTGACATGAAGGATCAGATGACAACCAAATAAATAAATAGCAACTTCTTAATTATTATTGTGAAATGCTAGAATTAACACTAGTCTTAAATACTAAGAAGAAGATTTTAAAATACATTAAAATGCAGGAATCATTCTTAATTATTCCAATATATTACTGCAGGTGAAAAAATCAATAAAAATGCTTTTGAAAACATTTTTCTTTTTGTAGTCAAAGTTGAAGATATTATTTAAGCTACAGCTTAGTTTAAAAAAAAAAAAACAGATCCAAAATTCTGCAGAAAATATTTATAAGTGTTGCTGTATGGTTGTTCTGTTTGCCAGAAAGTCTTAAATATTTTATTTTACTTTATCATGATAAAATATGAAAAATATCAATGTGACATCATCTTGTAAAATATTTTGCCAACTGATAATCACATTGTTTTCTCTCATCAGTCAGCTTAAAGTGAAGGAATTTAGATTACAGATTATGGGAATAAAATATAATAATAATAATAATTTTTTTATTATTGTTCATGTTTATTATTATTTTATAGTAGTTTTAATATGCTATAAAATTATACATATATATATATTTTCTATTTATGGTATATATATATATAAATATATATATATATTTTATATTTATGGTATATATATATGCAATTACTCTGAAAACAGATTAAGGTACAATTATATATATTTTATTGGTTGGTTTAAAGTTAATATTAAATAAGGCTTATCTAGATAGAGATAGATATATATCTCTTACATTTATGAGAATTGTTTATTGACATTCTATCTATGGGTAAACAGACAGAATAATTTGTCAGAAGAATAATAGTATTTACTTATGATGACATAATTATTTTATTATATGGATGTTCATTTTATATCTTTACTATATTTTGCCTATAATTTAGCACATCCACTTTAGTTTATAGAATTTATACCATTTTTCATTGACTATGTACGTTTCTTATTATTCCAAATTTTATTATGCTTTTTAAAATATTTTATAGTCATTTGACTTACAGAATATTTGTTGGTTTTATACACTATCTAATATATGCATCATTTGAAATTGAATATTTATCTTTTTAGCTTTTAATGTAAGAATTATTCTATCTTTTTATTATTTTGATGAGGATTTGTGCTTGTTTCCATTTGATAAACATCGAAAACATATAATTTTATTAAATATTGTATTATTGATATTATGCATTGGTAGTTAGAATATATTCTCTCATTGCTTATTCCATGAGATAATTATATTGTTTGGGCTTATAATTATTTTATGCTTAGCTAGTATAGTTTAATCTCTAAAGAGGATTAGTTTCATGATATGCATTCCATTGCCCTCTGTTGAGATGATTTCCACACATTTTGTACCTAAGAAAGAGGTATTGGAATCTGCCATATTGTTATACAATTATTTAATGTTGTTCAGAGAAGCCTTTCTTTATTGTATGATGATAATGTCTAGTTATTTACCACCATTTATGATGAAGTTCTTGGTGTTTTAAAATTGTATGGCAATGATAAGATAGAGTTAGCTTCAGAGACACTCATTTATCTAGTGTTTAGCTAAATTAAAATAGTGCATGTATTGCACTGTTGCACCTTGTCAACAGTTTACAAGCAAACCAACAAAATTTATTAATAATTTTAAAACTTATCTTGCGTGTGGCATAATAAGGGTTACACATGTATAATGTCATTTCATTTCCATAAAGCCATTGTTCAGCGATGGATCGGTAAGTCATTTCAACAGTTAAGATGATTATTCTGTGGATGTAGACAAGGTTTAGTATCCTGTATATATTTGACTTCTGGTGTCTGTTCCCATATTTATATAATTAATTGCTTCATGCTGAATGATAATTGTTTCATTTGTATTTCATATAATGATTGTCATAATCATATTATTTATTAGTAAATGCTGTTGATAGCATACTATAGATGGATATTAAACAAAGGCAAAACTCTCCATACAGTAGTGACACCCTGTGCCAAACAGAGTAATCAATGGATATCAGAAGGCTTCTGGCATCCATTGATTACTCTGTTTGGCACAGGGTGGCACTACTGTATGGAGAGTTTGCCTTTGTTTACAACAATTATGTGCTAGTATAGAAATGGTGATCATGTGATGTTATAGATGGATATTATGAATAACAATTACTAGACATATCAGTGAATCAAAATTATTAATAAATCTAAAGGAAATATACCTGTAACCAAATGAATAGACCTTGTTTTATGTTGTTTCTGAAATATATGTTTTCAGTTATTTACTATTATTATATACAGTTGTAAATTGTGTAAATAAATCTTGATGGTTGAAAATATATTTAATTGTCTGTGACCTTATTGGTAATTACCATACATATTTTTATTGCTATTGCTATCCACATATTATTTTTATTGTCATAAAGCCATCATCATTATAATGGATTTTATTGTGTGTTAGTATATCAAAATAAATTTTGTTGCCCTTTTACATTTAAAGTATTATTTACTAAGGCTGTAAACCTCAAGAATATGCATATGAAAATGCAAAGGTAAGGACATCTACAAGTCTTAACCACAAGCTTATGCCTTGGAAGAAAAGAGTATCTAAAGCTTCATCATTTATTGATCAAAACTCTGTTGACCTGAAATACATGTATTATTTTAAATAGTATTTTAAAGATGAAACATTTAACTTTTGGAATAACCTGTTTATCTGAATTATTAGATACATCATTCACTTATTTTGATCATACTGCCCATAGTTATTTAATAAAAGATAGTTGATAAATTATTGTGTTTGCTTTATTAAGAATTTATTTGTATTTCATGATGCTTAAAGTTCATATTGTTGTTAGTATTTGGGATTGCCAAATATTCTTTATTCATTCTATTTTGTTTTATGAGCTATCTTTATTTGTTATATTTGGGTAGTGGCAAAATCCATCTCATTGACCCAAGTATATCTTTTAAAATAATAATATTTAAGTTATTTGAACCCTGAGAAAAGTAAATTGCTAGTGAGCAGCCATAATCTTGAATTTATGGTAACTTTTATGTCTGAAGTCAGTTATTATGCTTTACCTTGATCTCTCATGTTTATCTTTATTGTTTAACTGAGTTTGTATAATTCTAAGATGTAAATTTCTTCTCTAGTTTTTAAAACTTGTAATTTATTTTAACTTTGTGGTTAAATATTCTAGTTTAGTCAAACTTAGAATCCATACTTTGTCTTAATTTTATCTTACTGTCATTTAATATAATATTAGTTTTATAGTTCAGGATCTCATTCTTCATCATCAACATTGATCTCATATTTCAACTGGATCTTTCTTTCTTTTATTTATTCATCCTCATTTCATCTTAATTCATTATCATAATTGATTCATCCTTTATTGGCTCCTATTCTATCACTATCTTAATCATGTATCACCCTAACACATTTTCTTTCTCTTCTCCTCATTCTTAAGTTTGTTCATTTTTTACTATTTAATTATTATTTGTTTTCATCATTCATTTAGTCATCTACATCCTAAGTCATTTATCACTTAATTCATAATTTGAATTCCATATTCATTTCATAGATCTGATTATTAGATATGTATTGATTTTCAAACTAGATTTATCTAGTAATATTTTGCTTATGGATTTTAAAGTTAGTTTAATCAATGCTGATACTGGAAGTTATTATCTTCATGAACACTTTCTGACCTTCCATAGATTAACGATTCATGCTAGCCAAGATGATTTTATGATAGTAATATTTTTGTTTTCACATTATTTCCATGTACATATTCTTATTATACATATAAAGATGGTTACAATATATATATATATATGATAATTAAAACAAGTTATAAATTTTGTAACTTGCTTTTAAGCTTGCATTTTATGATCACTAGATGGAGCTTTACCAATAGCTCTAAACAAGCTTTGTTTACATAAGTGGCTATAGAGAATTTGAATTCTATCTCTCTTGGTGCTTATGTAAACAAAGCTTGTTTAGAGCTATTGGTAAAGCTCCATCCAGTGATCATATATATATATTGTTTCTTATAGTAACTTTTCAGTAAGTTATATGACCATAATGTTGTCAAAAACTTATAAACACTTAATCAATAGAAATATACATAACTCCAAATAATAGACAACCAATTTGTATGCAATAATTAAAGAACTTTTTACAAGAAGGAAATATTTTCTCCTGTAGACAATCATACATTTTATTGATGCAATTGTCATAACTTAATATCTGTTTTAACAAATTATATCCAAAATAGAAGTGCAGTGATTGGTGTAAAAATTTAAGATTGAAATACCCATCCAATAATATGAATATTCAATAAGAGTAGAATTACTAAAACATTAACTAAACAAAACAAAGTTTTCAGTGATGCTTGTGCTTTGAAAGCAACATGTGGACCTGATAAGTATCATAATCCTTATTAAATTCAGAAATAATACTCTTCTATGTAATAGCAATAGTATTTTGAACAGGTGGAAAGAGTAATTTTGGTCGCCTTTTGAATAATGGTACAAGAATTAAGATAAATGACTTTCAATAATATATATTCACTTTATAGACTCATTTATATTTCTTTATAATATTAAATATTGAATGGGCACAGATCCTGATGGAAAACATGGAGATGTTTTAAAATATGATGGTGATATGATAGCTACAAAAATTATATAATTTTTTAGAAATATATGAACTCCTGAAATTATTCTGCATGATTTTAAAATGCTTCTATTGTATTAGAAATTTTAAAACTGAAGGGAATAAACAAGATTCCAATAATTATCATATAACATTATTACCCACTTTAGAAAAGGTGCTTTAATGGATTTTGTTAAGTAGCTTTCTTCCAGTCATAGGTGATTACATATCCTAGATTCAATATAAATTTAGAGAATCAAAATACATTATAAATATGTTTATTGTTGTCAATCAAATACAAAAATGGTATCTGGAATAATAAAAAAAAGTGATTTATATGTTGATTTTATTGATTTGGTCTTTACATTTGATTCACTTAATAAAACAGGTTTGTGATATTGTTTGAAATTAGATCATTGCACATCAAAACTTACTCATATCATATGGCCTCTACATTATAGAATGAGAACAAATGGAAAATCTGAGACAGTATGATATATATTTCCTCCAACTCTATTTTCAATTTTTATGATAGTTGTATTTAAAACTATTTACACATATCTTAATGAAAAAGGGATCAAGATGTATACATATTAGATTTTGGATCTTTATATTTAAATTGATTAAAAATAAAAACAAGAACTTCATATTCTTGGATTCTGGATTTATAGTATGTTGTTGATTACATTATTTTTGCTAATTCAAAGGGTAATGCATAGAATGTAATTAATGTTTTAAATTCAACATTTAAAGATTTTGGTTTAATAATTAACATTTATTAGCCTGTGGTGGAAAAATATCCCCAGACACTTTCATCTAGGATGTTTATCAACTTAAGAATGTAACCCAATTTAAATATTTGAATAGTTTTATAAAGTTTAGATGTTGAGATTCAATACAAACTCCAATATACCGCTTCTACCTTTAACAAGTTAAAAGATGTGGTATTTCATCATAAGGAAATAATGTAAATTAGTGAAAATCATTAACGTGTTTATCAAAAAGTTGATAACGTAAAAGTTGGAAGAGGAGTAAATTGACGCTTGACAATAAAAATGAGACAATTTGTTCTACATAAATACTCTTCATATAACAATGATATATATGAGAAATGATGATCTGGCCCAACTGATGAGTGCTGGTTCAGCACAAAATGCATCTTGGGGGTTATTTGTCTTTTATTGTATCTTTGTTTATATGAAATTATTTATGAAATAAAAAAAGAATGGAGAAATATGGAAGTTGTCTATCTATATACAGAAGTGTTATTTTATATATTTTATAGTCTGAAAATGAGACTTGGACACCATTTTGGTGGACTATTAAGATATTGGAAAAAGTTGATTTAATGATGCTCAAATACAATGGGAAGATCATATATATTCAATCAACATGTTCTTCAACTTGATAGATGTGATACTACTAAGTCCACTATTGTAAAATCAGACCTTTGTTAAATTGGATATGTAAAGGAAATAAACTATGCCAGATCTTGTAACAATTTTTTATGATGTACCTGAGTATGGGTTTTGAGAGAGTTCTATTCTGGGTAGTGATTATCTCAAAGCCATTTTAAAAAGTATAATGTCTATTGTTTCCATTGGTAATTTATAGCAATAAATAGAAATATCTCAATGATCTACAATTAGACATGGCATTGAAGCATTTTAGAAATAATAGTTTCTTTCTGAAGAAATATCAAATACAAAAATGGACCAGAATGTTCTATATATACTCACATTTGTGATTCACAAATTGGTTTATACCGTCATTGCTAAATTAATTTTCAAAACAGTATGTTTTTTATTTTTATTTTTCTTCTTAAAGTTGGAAGGATCATACTTGTTTATGAATGGCTGATATACATATTTACGTACTCTGCATACAAATTGATCTGATATACATATGTATGTATGTGCTCTGTAGCTAAATTGTTATGTTAGGTAAGATGTACAATATTCCTAATCTATGCAGAAATAATTGTTAATGCTTAATATTATTAACCCAAAAATAAAACATTTGTCAAGCATTGTTAGCCGAGAGGTCATCGCAGCAAGCAAGCAGTTGGTTGCAGACGGTTGTGGGTTCGCCTCCCGGTCGATGCTATGACATATGGAAAAAAAATAAAACATTTGTAAATATCCAAAAAACCTACTAGCAATTCATGATTATTATGTGTCTTAATAATAAACCTTATAACCACAATGAAACCTTTAAGAAATAAATCCTGATTGGAATAATAAGATGCTTTATTGTGTAATCTTAAGAAAAAAGTATGCGTAATATTTTAATACCATAGCGATTTATATATCTGTATTACAGTGGAAGGAACTATTCTTCACACATGCTCTAAAACTGACATGAACTCTCTTCCATTTACGGTTTTAAAACAGTAATTGATAGGAGAGAGGTGTGTCAATTCTAATGCATGTGTGAAGAATAGTTTATTCATCAATATTACATATATAATATTTTTTATTTGTCAATAACAAATCAATGAATATATTTGTAGGTAATAGTATTGTGATATTAAAAAAGTTATATATTACTTAATGGCTGCATACTAATGGCATAATCATTTCATATCTACATTAATAAAGAATCCAAGTGACTTCAACCTAAAATATGTAGAAAATTTTCGTGCAGAAATTGTATGAAACTTGTTATAAAATGATTTAATTCCTATTTTATTCACTCTTATATAGAAACTATTGTAGCATAGATGTGATTTCCTGTATTTTACAATTATTGTTATTTCTTTCTAATATCATAATCTGAAGTTGATTACAGGAGTCAATTAGTTAAACCATTCTTAGTTTATAATATTGTATTATCCTCATTTGGCAGGACCATTTAGTTGTAGAACAGGGATAATAAGAGGTGCAGACAGTTAGGAGTCTATGCAGTAAGTTGAGATCCATTCACATACAATTAGTGATAATATTCTACATTAGTAGTTTTGAAATTTTAATTGTTTTTAAATATTTAAGCGTTACACCACCATATACAATATCTGTGCATAATTTAAAATAAAAATATACTAATAAGATTTAGAAAGGTTTATTTACCATGAATTAATTTATAAATTGATTAAATAAAGTACCGCCAATGTGTGTTATTTGTATATAAGTAAATAAATTATATTTCTAAGGCAATAAACCTCAAGAATGTGCGGTTGAAATGCTTAAGCTTATGGTTAAGAACTATAGAGGTCCCTACCTTCGCATTTTCAAGTGCACATTCTTGAAATTTATTGCCTTACTAAATATTACTTACATATTCAATGTGCATTGTGCGTTAAATAAATTTGTAAATAAATTATGTTTGTCTCCTTATTGTTGGTAGTTTGTCTTCATTATTTGCAATCAATAATTGAAGTAAAATAGCTAAGAGTTTCTTGTTTCCACTGACCTTAGCAGGCTGTAAAAGGAAAAGTTATTAGTTTATGACATCAGAATGTGGAATGCACATGTGGATTGCCTGTGGATGATTTCCATGTGGGTTTCACAATTCTGAATCACTATATATATGCAGTTATAAGTATAAAACCATTCTCTCTAAGGTTATATAAATATTTGAAAACCAGGCACTTCACAAAATCTGGAGCTTAATTGTAAATATAGGGGATTTGAGCTCAGACTTCAAGCACCCTTCAACTATCCATACTATCTCATACAACTGATACACATGACCACATACATGTAGAAAAAATAAACAATCACCAATATATGTATTTTGTGCTAAACCAGCACTCATCAGTTGGTCCAGATTATAATCTACCACACACACATATATATAATCAGTGCTCGGTTTATATTAAGATAGCAAATCCTCACACTTTAATCGACAGGTTTCAATCCACTCCAATCTCCAACTTTTCAACCATCTATATCAATGAAAATCTGACATGGAATGCCCAAATCCTATGCTGATGCCAACATTATTGTGATACCCATGTTGATCTCAAGTCACTCTAACCCTTTATGTATAGGACCTTATCCATTTATATTTACAATTCAGCTCCAGGTTTGTGAAGTGCCTTGTTTTCAAATATTTATATATATAGCTTGTATCCTGCCTATCCCTCTTCTATGTATTTAAATAGACAAGGTCCTATACATGAGGGGTTAGAGTGACTTGAGGTCAACATGTGTATGGCAATAATGTTAGCATCAGCATGAGATTTGGGCTTTCCATCTCAGATTTTCATTGATATGGATGGTTGAAAAGTTGGAGGTTGGAGTGGATTGAAGCCTGTCCATTAACGTGTGAGGATTTGCTATGTTAATATAAACGGAGCACTGATTATATATATGTGTGTGTGTGGGAGATGATAATCTGGACCAACTGATGAGTGCTGGTTTAGCACAAAATATGCATATTGGTGATTATTTATCTTTTCTACATGTATGTAGTCACGTGTATCAGTTGTATGAGATAGTGTGGATAGTTGAAAGATGCTTGAAAGTCTGAGTTCAAATCCCTATATTTCTAAGGTTATATATAAATAGCACTCTGTATATTGATTCAAGAATCTAAATAAAATGAATTAATCTATTTTTTGAACATTTGATATTTACAAGCTCTTTGTTGCCTACATTAGTAAAAAATTAGAGTGAAATGACTATATTACTCTGATGAAATATGGCATTTAATAATTATTAGATTAATAATAATATTAATGTTTGAAAAGAGAAGTTTATAAACATAATAAATTCCAAGAATAGGTGGATATTCATTCTATTCTTGACTTTTTGATAAAATAGAGTGTCATTTATCCATAGTCTGTGATAAAGTGTTTTCCTTCTTAAATACACTTTATTATTGACAACACTATTACTATACTCTATCTACTCAGTATCATTTTTGAAATGATATAATGACATTCTGTGTGTTCATAAAATTTTCGTGATGGTATATGAATGAAAATTCAAAATATTTTCCACAGATACTTTAAAAAGTCATTATTAACACAACATTTTTATATATTACTGCTTTTTATTAATAAGATATTAACACAAACAAAATGAATAAACAAAAAATAAAAGACACACACACACATATATATATAATGACTTTTTTGAAAGAGGATTGTCAAAGGTACACACAGATTTTGTTATAATATGAATTATAAATTTATTTAACGCACATTGATTACATTAGTAATATTTACTAAGGCAATAAACCTAAAGCATGTGCGTTGAAAATGCCAAGGTAGGGACCTCTACAGGTCTTAGCCACAAGCTTACGCATTGAAAGAAATTATAAAATCAGAAAGTACAAATTCATGCCATCTCTAAACACATTCTTAAAAGTTATCTTAAAATCACACAGTAATGCTATTTGCTATAGATCATAGCTTAATTAATGAACATTTCTCCCACTTCCCGCTTATATGAACACCGATATTATTGTAATGTGGTAATTGGTTTCAGACAAAATATATTGTGGGCAGTTGTGTGGCTTTTTCAGAACTTAACTCTAGAGAATATATCTGATTACCTGTACCTATAAAACTTTGATAATCACAAATCCATAAATAATGACGAAAGTTGTAATTTTTAATTATAGCTTGAAAAGCCAACTTGCTTTCATGAAAAAGTTAATTCTGTCCAAGTATAATGACTTCTTTGTTTGACAGTTTGTATTAAATTCTCCTAACCATCCTATTTTTTCCATAGTGCTAATTTTTTTTTTACTTTTAGACGTGAAAAAAGTTTTCCATTAATAAACTTCAGTAATATTATCATAACTATCTTCTGAATATTAGACTTTATGACATTAATCAATTACATTACTGAATCTTTGCAGGATTTTTTTCAGCTGGATTTTTAAAAGAACTTTTGTTGCTAAAGAATTTATTTAAACTTCTACCTCATACTACTTCTTAGAGTACTTGCTACACCATATACATGACCAGCAGCCACAAATGTATCAGTACATGATAGGAATAAAATAAAATAAATAATGTACAATAGGAATTAATCATCAGCCACACATCACTGTTTAAACAAAACAATGACTTAAGGAACCAACAATCGCAAATGATGCGACAATCATTGCACTAATTCATTACATAGGAATAAGTTTCAGATGTAACTATCGTAATCTGAATTGACAGTCATCCATTTTATCATTAATATTACCTCAAAAACACAAGTGCAGCTCACTCAATCTGAAACCTATTAGATATAACCTTAATCTATCTTGTCTATGCAGCGCCGATTGAACTCCATTTATAATTTATACATTTACTGCTTTGACAGATTATTTATATTTTTAACAAAGTTGAAATTACTGATTTCATTAATATACAACTTTTAATTGCATAGCCACAGATTGCAATCACAAGCTAATTATTCTTTTATAAAATAATTTTATACAATTATCACTAATTAAATTTATGGTATGATAAATAAAACAAACTACAACCTCTTGCCATAGCTGTTCATAAACAGATGAAGTGAATAACTATTTACTAACATATTCCATTCGATAGGAGATAAATAATAATTAATTAAAGATTACTTTAAAGTTTATACTTATTATTCCAGCATCAATAGTTCATGTTCAGTCTTTAAGTATTGGTGGAGTTTATTCTTAAAACCATAGCTATTCAATTTATTCTAAGAATATCTCTTGTGAACTTATTTTAGTCTCTGTTACACATAGCTCTATTCCAGTAATAAATGAGACATTAATGAAAATATAAATTCTCAATAAGTCTGATTCATTGCAAATGCACATTGTCATAGATACTTATAAAACTATATCTTTCAGATGTCTTTAGTTAATCTTGAAGATTTGATTTGGGTAGTGATATGTAGAATAAAGAAAATGTTCTTTGAAATTTTATCAATGTCTGAAATTATCATGATGTTCTAATCTCTGAAAATTTGGTAGATTAATTTTATTGGAGTTTAGGTTAATATATCAGATAGTGGTGCAAGCATCACACTATTACTTCAGGGATTAGCTTGGTGATATATTTTAGTACAGCATTTTTAACTATGAGAAACTACTTATATGAGTTGGATAATCAGCATACATCTAGGAATCTTCAGCTAATCTTCATGTAGACCATTACATATTCAGTAAGGAAGAATAAACAGCCTTGGTTTAGAAATATATTGAAAGTATTTTGTACTATTGACCTAATGCTTTAATAACATTATAATCAGTAACCAGTATTAGAATAATTGGTTAATTTTGAGATCACTGATGTAGAATTTTCTTTACTTGTGGCACCAATTGAATTTTTATTTAATATTTTCTCCACAAATAATGAATCTTAGTAACAACAGTTCTACAATTTATAAACTTTACCAAAGTTCATCCTTCTACACCTAGAGAAATATTCAGTGCCAATAATCAAAGCCATGATAAACCACGTGTCAGAGGGAAGTCGAGAGATTAACAACTTTTATCCAATATTTCTCGTACCTTTCCTAAATAAAAAGGACAGAAGACATGACTTGAATAATCTGAAGCCTATCTCAATGATTCACCTTTTAATTAAAATCATAGAACAACTAATTAAGGATCATTTTTGGCATACAGAAGAAATTTCAAGAAGATCAATCCTGTGTGCCAGATATGTGTGAGAGAGGATGAATCAAATGACCACATTTTTCTTAATGTCCCAGTATGTCCAATTACAGATTGATAACTCATGAATGGTACAGCAATATGATTGCAAACTGTAAATCAATCAAAGACTATATGGGTTAAGGTCTATTTACTGGACATAACACTGGCAGTTTTAGTGAATTATGCCCTGTGGGTGTCAGATGTAAAGTAATGATTGAAGGGATGAGAGACCCATGGTACTAAATTTAAGAACGTCATGGAGAAAATCATGAAGAAAGACTGACTAATTGCTCCAAGCTATATCACAAGAGCAACATGGGGGAAGGTTGGATCTACTTTGTTTCAAATAGATATGTAATTGATGTCATTTTTGTACTTGTAACATTAAATATAGTAATAGAATAAAAAATTTCTTTAAAAAAAAAAAAAAAACAACTTATAAACTTTCTATTACCTATCTAAAATTTGTTTTTCTTCTTCTTTTAATACCAAGCTAGCTGATATTCCAAAAATCTGTTACTCAAACTTACATGTTAGCTTTCCATATGCTTAGAATGCTGCAGCATATTTAATAAGTTTAAAAAATAGATTAATGATGAATATAACTACTCTAATTAAATTAATATTATATATGCAATTGGTGTTATGTCATCTCTTCTCATGGAAGTGAGACTGGACTGTTGCTAGGGAACCAAAAAAGTACTGGAAAAATATTTTAAAAATATGGTGGGATTATATAGATAGGCGGCATAATCTTCAGAATGATGAATACTTAATATTGAATTTACATTTGCAAAACTGTTTCTGTATTTAAATGAAGGTGAAAATTGATAAAAAGAAAATAGACTTCTTAAAAATATATTTTTCATAATTTAAACAGTTTTTTTTATATTGAAGATGCAGATATCTTTAATATTATGAAGTTTATCTTAAAATATTCTGCAATCGCGAGCAATGTACATTGCAGCCACATAGGTTATTGCCTAAAAAAAAATTGTGGAGATCGATAAGATGTTTAAAATGTTAAAAGAAAAAGGTTTCTGTAGACAAAAGTAAGATGAAATGTCAGGATGTAAAATAAACAGAAGAAAAGAGTATGCTATAGATGTATTTCCGGTTTCGAGTTGTCATTTTTTTTTTAAAGTCATAATAGTTTATTAACAGTTGTAAATAATATATGTGCATAACCAATCGGTATTAATATAAGCATTATAATAATATCTCTGACCTATCAGCGTGAATGGTATGTGCGCTTACATATATACTCATATATATATACTGAATAAAAATCTTTCCAACTGTTAATATCATTATATCGAGATTTCTTTGTCAGATTATCTACGAACATAAATTGAGCTTTTTTTTTCCCCATGTGTCATAGCATCGGCCGGGAAGCGAACCCCCCCCAGAACAACTGCTTGTAAGGCAGCTGCGCTGACCACTCGACCATCAATGCTTGACAAATTGAGCTTATTTTACATATTGTTTAATTATTTATATACATATATAATTGAAATGGAAATAACTACCTCCCACAGAGTTATGTGAGGTCAAAAACAACGAAAGAGAAAATGGAACATTCTCTCTTTAAGCTTAATTTTTGACGTAATTTTGAAATAATAGGGTGAATTTAGTCTATTGTTTTAATTTATGTATAGACTAAATTATCTGAAATCACCAATAATATATATTGAAATGAATGTTTGCATGGGCAAAAGTAGTTTTATTGATGTTTTCGGAGCAACCATGTTTAATGAATGTGATAAAAGTAAAATTACCAACAACCTATGACAAGATGACACTCATTCTCAACTCAATAAAGCAGTATTTTGATTAAGTAAGTAAAAAAAAAAAAAAAAGCTTAAATACGTATGGCCTATATTAAGTTATAATTATGTTTACATTTTTATAAAGCTAAAAAATTCCTCCAAAAAGTTTAATAGCAGCCTTAGTGGCTATCTTATATGTATCGCAACTAGTCATTTAACATGGGTCAGCTATATGACATGGCTTGGAAAGTTGAGGATGGTGTAAAAGTCTGAGTTCGAACCCTATATATTACATTATATATGTGCAGGTGTATGTAAGCCTATATAGTGTATTAAATTAAAAAAGTATTTAACTAATCTTAATTGTATAGTATAGTTAAAGAACAAAAAAAAAAAACCCAACTAAATGACAGATTATCAGTTTTGTCAATCGTATCAATTTTTTTCGTTATTTCTCAGTGATATTCTGTACTATATCTAAATTTACATTTATTACTTTAATATGGGGGTATGTAAATATCTTGAAT
Organism: Epiperipatus broadwayi; assembly: GCA_028023455.1. Taxonomy (NCBI): domain Eukaryota; kingdom Metazoa; phylum Onychophora; class Udeonychophora; order Euonychophora; family Peripatidae; genus Epiperipatus; species Epiperipatus broadwayi. The sequence continues at coordinate 330,795 of JAQFVV010012956.1, read as the reverse complement.
GATTTCTACTATTTGGACAATGCAAAAGAATAATTTTGACTGGAATAAAAATCTAACGCTGATAACAAAAAGTTCATACATATGCGCATGAATAGGAAGCATATAATTAAAAATCTACTGATATTAAAACTGCATTTTATAAGTATTTGAAGCCACCTAAGTACTGTAGATTATAGACCCCCCCCCCCCAATAAATTTGCCAATATCCTTAATAGCCTTCCCATTAAGTATTCTACTTTAGACATTTAACTAAAAAAAAAAAAAGAAGAGGGGTAATGGTCTAAGCCTTTATAAATGACAATTGTCTAGCCTGGTAATATTGTTTTTTATCTTTTTCTTTATTGTTTTTAAATATTTTTTCCAGTTATATTTTCAAATGTTTTTAAAATACTATCTGAAATACGCACTTTAATTGAGTTTTAGATTACTATGACCTTAAAGGAAAGCAAAACATTGAAATTGTAATAAATGTGTAATTTAGAGAATTATATAATAAAACTAATTAATATTTTTAAGAGTAAAATTTAATGGCAAATTTTGACAAGAGAAATATAAGAAGTACTTATATGTTTTAGCAGGATATGAATAAAAACAAAATGATTATATTGTTCGAGTTTAATGATTAAAATTTGAAAATTAAGCACTTTTAAGCGTGTTTTATTATTATTTAAATCCACCCATCACATACGCGCGCACATACAAGCACATACCTATAAAAATCTTATTTAGATTGAACAACTTTATTTCTTTTAAATCGGCTTGAAATTTCTTTTCAAATAAACAGATTGTAGCCAATCCAGCAAATCATCCAAAATTGGCCAATAAATGGGCGTGCAAGTATTTCTAATTACAGATAAGCACTTATGGAGAAATGCAAAATCCTACCAAAAGCAAACAATAAGTTTCGTGATCTAATGACTCCTCCATCATTATTTACTACGAGGGACAACTGACTTGGCCTTTGCTTTGCAGTAGGTTATTTAGAGGTTGTTTTATATTTTTTTATAGGTATAGCTGAAATTTGCTTTTCAAATAATCTTTAGTACACCTTAAAAAAAGCAATAGTTACTCAATAAACAAACAAAAGGAATAATTAAACAAGTTACATTATGCCAAGGATCAGGTTCCCCATAAATTTATTTGCGCCCTTCAATATGTATTTTATAATACCACTCTTTTTTAAAAATATTTTTAAAAGAATGACATTAATGCTATTTTTATATCAAAAATAGCATAAATTATTTTAAATTATATATTATTTCATACAAACGTTTGTATGAAATAATATATAATTTAACACGCAAATTTAGATGTTAAAAATTTCAAAATTTTAAAAATAATTTTTTTAAAAATAGACAGAGTATTCAAATATATATATAAATAAATTTAAAAAATAATTTTGAGATTAAAATATTTAAATGTTTAAAATAATTTTAAAAACATTTACATATTTAACTCAAATATTTTTTTTAAAATTTCATATTTATATTCATTCTTTTTAACAAACCCATTATTTTTAAAATTTTGCTAATTTTCTAACCCTAAATTTACAAATATACAAATTTAATAATAAATTTACAATTTATAAATAAATAATTTTAAAAAAGATAATATACAAACATACATATTTAATTTATATTATTATTAAGTACCTATATCTATATAAACCCCATATAAACCAAATTTTTAACACCCCCCTCCCCCAAGTTTACCAATCTAAACCACTTTAAATACCACCTACATTATAAATATATACAAAATCTTTCTAAGGAAACAAACAACAATTAAAAAATAATTTTAATATTAAAAAAAGAAAATATATTAAAAAAGAAACATACAAAACATTATAATTAAAATAATTTTATACTCCTTGACTTCATATTAATAAACCTTGATAGATTATTTATTAGTCTCACAAATATTATTTCAATACAATAACAAATTAAAATTTTATAGTTCCAAAATTTTAATTAATTTTAACTAGAAAAAGAACTCAACACTAACATAATGTAATAATATTCTTAAACATGAAATATAGATAAATATTAGAAACTATAAAATAGTAAGTTTAATTTAAAAACTAAAAATACTAAAAACAAATCGAAAAAGTACATAAATTTACAAATTTCAAAATATTTTCTAAACTTTTACCCTATAATTATATTTTATATAGAAAATTGAAATATAAACACTTCAGATTAAAGAATAACTACACTAAAAAAAAATTTTTTTAAATTTTCTTATTTTTACTCTAACAATGAATTTTTTTCAATCTTTTTAAATTCTTCCAAACCCTCAATATTTGAGTTTTTAATTAATGTTCTCGTAAAAATTTAATAGTTTAAAAATTAATTTTAGATTTTTTTTAATATACAATATAAAGAAAAAAACTTATGTTTGTTTATTAAGATTAATCAAGAAAAATTTTTTTGATTTATTTTTAAAGGGACTTTATAAAAAAATTAAAAAAATATATTTACTTATAGTTAAAAAAAAATAAAAACGAGTTTTAAAAAAATTTTTTTTTTAATACATACCCTGCACCTTCAATCTTTTTAGAAACCTCGTCCAGTGAACTGTTATTCTATGAAACCTAAATTTTCTCTAATTTTAACGTTCCATTATTACAAAAACGAAGAGAATAATTATGGTCATTTGTTAGTTTTACTTGCATCTGGTGTACAACTAAAATAATAGAATAATATTTGATTTCTTTATCGATAATAAAATGTTTCCCTAATTGCGTACTTAAAATTTCCAAAATTCATTTTGGCTATCTTTGTCAAAATGTACTCTATTGTTTTGATCTAGGGCCCTCCAACGTTTTCCATAACGGACAAACTGCAAATTCTTAATTTTAAAAATTCCGTTATTTTTTTCGTATAATTTATCAGAGATCCGCGAAAGCTAAATTTTGACTACCAAGGAATTTGATAATTTCAATCGCCGTTCCAAAACTCTCCTCCAAGTTCTTTTCCTTCATATCAATTTTGAGATTGACAATCAATAGTAATTTGTTTTTTAATCTTTTCCGTTCTTCCAATTCAATAAACTTTTCATGTGAGCCTCTGTTTCATGTCTGTGTAAAGTTGACTTAATTTCTCCAATAGTATCCTTCTATGAGGTGATTCAGTGATCCAAAAACTTTGCAACAAAGCAAACCAGTCAAATTGGAATAAATAAGCTTTTCGAAAACCTTCTCCTTTTCCATTTTTCTATTATAATATACATCAGAAAATTTGGCCATGACATCGTTCGGATATAAATATCTTTCTTTTGAACAGGCCCCATTTCTACTAAAATAACACGTAGTTTGTCATCGATTTTATTCCATTCAGCTGATCTTCTAAATTTGTACCTTTGATATGATATTGGCACAAGATTTGTTGTCACTTAACTGTTTCTTACTAAAACTTGTTCAATATTTTCAACGTTCTGTGATCTAGATGATGGCCGGTTCTGGTTCTTGTTGGTATGCTTTTCAGAAGCGTTGATATTTTAAGATATTTATTAAGTGATCCACTTTTTTTTTGTTTGCTTTTTTCGCTGGGTTTCGATTTTGTGCGGTAGTTTTCAGTTTTTGATTCCTTTACTTTTATCTGAACGCCACTTTAAATTTTCAAAGTAATAAATAAAAAATACGGACCTAATTATATTTACATCATGTATCTTAATACTTAGATTATATCGCTAATTTAGATGTCCAACCAAATACTTCTGCGCCAAAACAAACCTATAGCGGAGGGGAAAAGGTTAACTTGTTTACCTAAAAAGGCAAATGAAATATTAGCCTGACATTAAAAAGGTCAGGTTTTAAAATAACCAAGTCCAGTTTTAGCGATTGAACTTATTTTACCTTGGCAAGCTTTAATTTTTTACGGCGTTTCATGAAAATTTGATTATATTTTTCAGTTCTTCTAAGATTTAAAATTTGGATAAACACATAAGCAAATAAATTAATTTGCAAACCTATTAGTTGCGAAAAATGACTTTTGACAACGATAAAATAAAATAAAATAAACGAAAATTATATTAAGTTTACTGGAATTATACCTAAATATATATACATACATCGAATATTTATACAAATTATTATTTAAAAAAAATGAAAAGTTTTATTTTGCAATATTATAATCGTTTCTTACGATTTCAAAATTAGTACAACTAATATATATATAGCATATACAACATAGTCTAATTTATAATACTTTTGGTGTGTTTATTTATATATTTGCTAGCGAAAGTTACTATAGTTTACTTAACGACTATATATATATATAAACATTACAATGAATTTGTAATATAATAAACTTTATGTTTAGTTTTTGTTCATGATAAAATTTGATGTTTTATATTTTAATATTAAGCGAGCTTGTGGGGCCGCTTGTGTGTGTCTTTAATAAGATATAATATGACTTCATATGATTTTCAAAACTACTCTCAAAATTTTGAAAAAACATTTGAGAAAAATCTTCAAATGTGGATTTTTGTTAGTAGAGTTTATTTCTCGGGGGGCCCTTTTTCGGCAACTCCGGAGGCCCCCTGCCGCGTCCCCCCGGATGGCCAAGCTCTTGGTTAGTCCGAGCCGCATTTGAAAATTTGAAATTATTCGAGAGCCGCAACTAAATGTTAAATAAGGTGGTTTGTAACTTAGCTCTTTTATAATAAGATAGTGAGGCTAATATATACCCTAAATCAAGGTTATATGTATATGAATACATGTCAATATGAGGTCTAAAGAAAACTATTTTCTCAATTTTAGTACGTTTAAAAACATAATTTTTTAATTTTTATAAATAATTATTATTTTTCAAACTATGTAAATATGAGAAGGGGCTTCAAGCATATGTACCGGGAGCCACAATTAATCTTCTAAAGAGCCGCATGCAGCTTGCCACAATTAATCTTTTAAATAGCCGCATGCAGCTTGCGAGCCACAGTTTGGCCATGTCTGCATTATGCCATTATTTTTCCATGTGTCAAAGCATCGACCAGGAAGTAAATCCGCAAACCCGGGAAAACTGCTTGTAAGGCAGCTGTGCTAATCATTCGACCACCAACGCTTGATAAAAATCCCTAGGATGACAGAAACTAATTAAAATATTAGTCAAGCATTGTTAGCCGAGATGTCATCGCAGCTGTCATGCAAACAAGTAGTTGGTTGCAGATGGTTGTGGGTTCGCGTCCCGGCAGATGCTATGACATATGAAAAAAAAAAAAACTAATTAAAATATTGTTTACACAAATTAATAACATGAAAAATACTAAATATGTACAAAATCAAGATTGTTTAATATAATTTAAAAAAAAAAAAGTAATTTTAAAAAATCTAAATTATGGCTTTTATATCACAGTGCTGCTGGAAAAGAGACCAAGATCTATATAACTACTACAATATCAATAGGAGCCAGAGCTAAAAAGGGATTTATGTTTCGGAGACATTCGATTAAAAATAAAGTGAGATTTAAAAAACTGAAGAACGAATAGGATAAAAATTGATGATCTTATATTATAAAACAGTACTTTTTGTATATTTTCAAAAGGCATACTAACTGAAAAGATTAGTTTCATGTTATAGGTGCTATAAGTTGGCAATATATATTTAAGACAGTTCATTCATAGATAAAATGCTCAAGTCTTTCCTCTTCCCTCATACATAAAGAGAATATTGCATCAATATTTGCAGATGACTATTCTTCCAGCTATGAAGGTTTTACATTTGCCAGTGGAGATATGCAGATTTTATGATTATTATTGATAAATAATATTGATTGAAGCCAGCCTTCCCCACAAATTTGGATAATTAAATAATTAAATTTTATTCAATTTTATACATATTAGTAATAATGTTAACTTGAAAATCGCCCTTCCCCAATAAAAAATAAATAATAGTTTGCAAAGCAAATGTGATTGTTAGAATCCTTTTCTCAACTGATTTTGGTTATTCTATTACACATATTCAGTTGTTTTTTATATTTCAAAAAGAAAAGAGTCAATTAAAAACTTTTCAATTAACATAAACAATATGCAGAAAATATATTTGAAAAGTAATTTTGTTTAATTAAACTATTTCAACAATTTTTCAATAATTTAGTTTGCAAGTTTTTTTTTATATTGCCAATTATTAAGATTTCATCGTAATTAAAATTATTTTAAGTATTTTAATTTTATAAAATGTAAACTATTAAGTTATTGATTTTTTTTCAAGCATTGAATAAAAAATAAAATTTCTGAAAATTTCTTTTTATTATTCAAAAAATATAAAGGCATTAAATATATTGGAAAGTATTTAAAAAGAGAAGGCAACTAAAACCATTTGAAAGTCATCACTCATGTGACAATGAAAAACAAAAATAAATTTACTGTCTCTTATGATTTTAAAATGTTACTATATACTAATATTCACAAATTTTGAAAATATGAAAATTTTATTAATATGTTTTAGACTTAAAAATAATATTAATATATATAAAATTTCATTAACTGGTTAACAATTTGACATTTGTTTTTGTTCCAACTGCTGATAGTTTTTGAAAGTGCTAAACTGTTACTATATAACATTTTATTTCTTTTTAATTTTAAAACAGGCAAAACTCTCCATATAGTAGTGCCACTTAGTGCCAACCAGAGATATCAATGGATGCCAGAAGATTTGTGCATAAAATCCCTATCTAGTGCCTACTCATCCAATATCTCCAGACTAGTTTCTGGCTTTTGACCTTCATCAGTGAGGAGCATTGGATCTGAGAGCTTGGATGAGTAGGCACTAGATAGGGATTTTATGTGTAAACCTTCTGGCAACCATTGATTACTCTGGCTTGCACTGAGTGATGCTACTGTATGGAGAGTTTTGCTGTATTAATAACAGTAATGTGCTAGCATAAGAAATAGTGATCATGTGATGTTTAGTGGTTTTTAATTTTATTTTATAAATGAATAATATTCTAAAAAATCATATTTGATGTTTTTATATGTTGAAAAACTGATTTGCAAATCAAACAATGTATCATAAATATTAATTTACTTTTTTACTTTTTATTTATAAATAAAATATATAATTTCAATTTAAATAAAATAATTTTCTTCATCAGTCTCTTTTTTATTATGTTTCTTGTTCTTTCCACAAGAGAGCACTTGCTGTCAATAATTTGAGCAGTCCCATTTCTTTGTTTTGATTTTGGAAATGTAACCTTTCTTTACACATTATTTTTTTCACAAAATATTTATTGTGCCCATCAAAATTGTGTATTCATCCAACAAGACCAATAATCCAAGCAAAAGTACCTTGAATCCAACCATGCACTAGATACAGATGTCAGGGCAAGGGTGAATCCTAACCTATTTGCCTGAACTATTGCCTCTCTGACTAATGGATAACGTTTAATTGATTTTATTCCATCTCAGCTGGAGGTCATGGTTCACAAAGAGACTCAAAATATAATGGGTTTATATAAGAAATTAATGATTTAGTGAAATGCAGAATGGTACAGAGGTGATTGGATATCGATTACTAAAGGTTTGAACCATAATAATGATAGTTCTTTATGGCAACATTACAAAGAAGTGAATTTGATCAAGAAATATTATAAATAAATAGAGTAATTAACATTAGAGATTTGGAGTGATGACAAACTAAGCTTATTTAAAATAATAATATCACAGGAATTTATTAAGAAATTTAGTTACAAAATAAGTTTTGTTTATACACGTTATTTTCTTGAATTCATTTTTGATGTGGCTAAATGCAAGGCATTTAATAACAAAGTAAAAGTTTGTTAATTGGTCTGCCAAGAACCAATCAGCAATAAAATATTATTAGCCCTCTTTAAAAGGTTACAAATAAATCTATTTTATATATATTACAAGATATGAAAGATGTGTATTTAAAACACTATTACATTTAAATCAGTTGTCTCTACTGAGTGTGGAAAGCAAGATAGTTCATAAATAAATAATTGACAATTATATAGTCTGATTTAATTAATTGGGATTGGTTTGTGAAAGACATGCCATCATGGCAGAGAGCACTTTAGGTTTGCTAAATAAAGATATAAAATGATGAAGAAGGCAGCATGCTATTATAGATTACAACAAAAATAAATGAGGTCTGTTATGAACCTCTGGGTGACTTTGCTAAAGAAAATTCCTAGTAAATACAACTAGATGATGAGAAATGCTGGCCCTACAGCCAAAACATGTCTCTAAATAATTATAATAATATTTTGATGTGCTGGACTTCCCATACACATCTTAATGGCAATGCCCAAAAAGAATCCCTTGGTATGAACTATGTCTACTTTGAGGGAAAGTGAAAGGTTGGACTGGTCATATTTCATATTCTGAAGGTCCTAAGAGGTAATAAGCAAATGAATGGTTGTAGCTATAAATACATAATGCCTCAGACATATATAGATAGATAGTGTATCACTAACAAAATTAATAACTTAATTCTTGATTAAAATAATCGGCTCCCTGACATGATAGAAAGTCCCCAGAAGCCTTAGGCCATTACTGAATGGATCATAAAACATAACATAAAAGGGAAGGCAAGAATTAAAATTTAAAATATAAGTTGTTTCCCACACTTTTTAAATATTTTATTAGTAAGTTATTAAATAGTTTATCAAAGATTACAAATAAGGTTGTCTTTAATTAACATAGATGGGGCATTGAATATCAAAATCACTTCTAGTGAAGTTTGATAACATACAGCATAATAAATTGTAAATCATAATTTTAATATTTTTCTGACAAATAAAAATATATATGTATGAAATATATACTGATAAAATGCTATGATAAATGTGCTTCCAATGATTTTCTTTCAAGATATACATTTTACAGAAATTGTAATAGGTTTAACTAATTGATTTAATTACAAGAGCAATTTTAAATTGGAGGTAATAATAACATATCTAATTTTTAAAATAATTTCTATCATTTAAAACAAATTTATAATATAAGGTATAAAACTAAACGAGCTTTATTTAATTAATTAATTTACGGAATTAAGTCTCCTGTAATGATTTTTAACTGGAGAAAATAAGAGGGAGGGGATTTAAAGTTAGTTTCTCATTGAGTTTTGTACTTGGAAATTTCAGTAAGTCAAATATTCTAAATAAACCAAAAATTAATTTAATTTTGCCACATCAAAATAAAGAGATTTTTAGAAGAATTGATATTTTAAATTTAAAAGAAAAATTAAAAGATGCATTTTAAACCAAGCTGTATAAACATTACACAGATATATAAAATATAAATTAATATTGATTTGGAAAACAAGTAAAATAGAATCAATGGCTTGCGGCGAATTGAACGTTACCTCAGAATCAATCGTTAGGCATTCCATGGCTTGAAATGGGCACTTATACAGTCAGATCATTAGCAGGCTTCCTTGATACAGACAGTCTCCGGCTTGATTTTGAAAGCATTGGAAAAGCATTGATGGGCTGGTGGAAACAGCTCCAGGGAGCAACGCCGATTTTTTCACTCTGTCATTTCTTTAATCACAATGTACTGTAAATCTAAACTACTCTCTTCAGTGAACTCTTCAAATCAAACTCCAATAATCCTTATCAAATTTTCCACTATTTATGTGTTTTGGTCTTTATCTATAGGATTTAATCTACAGTAACAACTGCCAATTGCAATCGCTCTAAGTGTTCTCTGAGGTTGGTGCCTGCTTTGGAGGGAAATCTATAACTCTGCATGAACATGCCCCAAGGGTTGATTTGCTAATTAAAACAAAACAACAAGCATATTAAGTTTATCAGTCATTGTATTAACAAAGCCTATTTAATTAAAGTTTAGATTAACAAAAATGTAGATTTTATTCAGAAAACTTTTAGGAATTTGGTACAATGACTTTCAAACAGATATTTGACATAGACTTATAGAAATTTACAAAATATTTCTTACAAATATTACATTGTTTAAATAATCGATTTTCAAATGTACATTGATTAAAAGATAAATATAAAATGTTACTAACTGATTAATTGAAGAAAAATAAACTTTAATAAGAATTTGAAATATTTGTAACATTTTATAGATATCTAGGATTCAATTCAATTTAATAAAATAAACACAATATACATTTTTACAAATATAAAATAAATAAACTAATATAAAAAAGTTAGTTTTAATTATAAAATAAGATTAATAAAATATAAGACTATAATATTGCTTAAAATATATTACCACCTATTATGAGCTGGGTGTCAGTTAATAAATATTGGGTTCAAACCCAGACTAGTGCTGATGACATTGGCACTAGGTGAAGCAGAAATATGTACTATAGTTCCAGCTTCATTATGAAATATTAATTATTCCAGAAGAATTTATATTTTAGAAGAAAATATTTATTTTAAATTAATTGAGTATGATTTAAATCAATATGAATAAAATTTTATTCAACAAATGAAATATTTCCATGGCATCGTTGCTAGGGATTTTTCCTGGGACAAGTAAAGATGTGACTTCAAGTTCTAAATGGGAATACTTTTTTTCATTGTTAAAAATTAAAAAATGTGGACATCCTAACAAAAACACAGAGAAATATATTGTCATACTGACAGAATGCAAACAGAGCAAGTTAATATAAAGCATTTGAAAAGGAAATGATAGAAAGTGAAAGATTAATGAGGCAAGGTTTGTTGCACATAAATATATAATGAATCATTTTATCACAACTTTTTTAACAGTAAAGTACTGTGGGTTTTTTTGTTCATTTGTTAACCATGATTATGACAGTAATGCTTAAAAGTGTACTTGATTTACTTAATTAAATTCTATTTTTATTCACAGTTACTGAGTTTTAATATTATTTGTAATAATGATGAATATTCCATTATAAATGACATATTCAGATTTATTCATGTTTGATTTATGGTGTTATCAGTAGTGATGTTGGCTCTGTCATACCTGCTATTAACTGGTAAATGAACCTTTAAACAAAAGCATTACAGAGGCATTGTAAACATTATAAATAGTCAAAATAAGAGTCATAGATCACATGACCCTATCTCTTATGCTTGTAAGTTATAAACAATGAGGATTGCCAATTCCTCTACAAGCTTTATGATAAATGCTTAGCCAGAGCCAGCACTTATAAAATCTCTGTCAGGAACCCTGCCCCAAACCCCTGACTATGGTTTCATGCTTTGGCACTCCTCAGAGAGGTGTCAGGGTAAACATTGTTGTATATCAATATTAAAGGTTCAACCAATAAAATACAAGCACAGACAATTTTACAATATAACATTGGGGTTGAGATGGGGTTGGTGATGGAGTGATAATAGTTGGAAAATCAATATAAAAATTAACAGCTATTCAGATTAATGGATTTACAATTTTTTAGTAAAGTATGGTAGTTTTCATATACTTATTGATATAATGTGAATATTTAAGAATCGTAACAGTTTATGAGATTTCCTTTATGTACTAACATTCCACACCCATTTCTTATATTTTAAATTTTCTGTTTTTGTTTTCTATTGGTTGAATCTTTAATCTTGTCTACATCAATGCCTGTAGCACTTCAACAATGTTTTTCTTTTATATAATAACATTTCATCTTTCAGCAGCTAATGGCAGATGCTACCTAACTAAAATGTCTGTACAATAGTATGAATCATACATAATGAATCCAAGTAATGTCATTTATACCTATCACCATGATAATTCCCATTTTTTTAAATGATAAATAGCAAAATAAGTTAATTCACTAAATTAAAAATCTTCAAAAGAAAACATAATAATTTTTATAAGTCATTCAATATAATAAATATTATCCACTCAATGAATAATATATCTGTAGTGTATTGTTGACTGCCTCATTCTCACACAAGGTAGGGACTGGTTTCTATTCATTTTAATACTTATAGTGGGATGTAACTATAAACATATGACCAGATATGTGAAAAAGATCTATAATCTCAAAGATGCACACTTTGTACTGAACCAGTACTCATTAATTGGCCCAGATCTCAATCTCTTACACATATATTTATTAAAACATAAAAAACTCACTATACATATTGCCACACTGCAAACTAGAGTAATCAATGGATGCCAGAAGGCTTGCGCATAAAATCCCCATCTAGTGCCTACTCATCCAATATCTCCAGACAAGTTTCTGGCTTGTGGATATTGGAAAAGTAGGCACTAGATGGGGATTTTATGCACAAGCTTTCTGGAATCCATTGACTACTCTTATCTTGCAGTGTGGCAATACATATAGTGAGTTTTGCTTGTTTTAACAACAGTTATAAACAAGCATACGAAGTAGTGGTGACGTGATGTTTATTGACATATATTTGTCATTATATATTATATATGGATAGCCAGTTTAATTGATGCATTAAACCTACTGCCCTCATAATTTTGACACAATGATCCACTTAATTACACCCCTCTACAAATTGTTAAAAGGTGATAGAAACCAGTCCTTACCTTGCATGAGAGTCGTTTAATGTAAATTACACTACAGATATATTATTCATAAAATATGATTACTTTTTTAGATCAATTCATTATCACAAATTAATAATTGGTATTATTTAATTTCTTATTGATTTAATTTATTTTTACTTTACAAACAATGAAGTTAATTTAATTTAAGAATAGCCACTAAAATATGTTTAAAATGTAAATGCCTACTTTTAGGTATAAAAGAAAAAAATATTTAAGTTGTCAGTAATTTAAATACAGTAACTATAAATAACCAATACATATAATTTTTATATAAATGTGTTTAGTAATAATATTACTAGAGTAAAATTTCCTAAACAGTTTAGTGCAATAAGTACAGCATCTAATTTGGGATTGGGAGATCCTTTCTGGTGTTTGCAAGCCTTGAACTCAAACTACTTATATACTCATTAAAACAGGCAAAACTCTGTATATGTATTGCCACTCAGTGCAAGCCAGAGTAACCAATGGATGACATAAAGCTTGCACATAAAATCCCCATCTAGTGCCTACTCATCTAATATCCCCAGACTAGTTTCTGGCTAGTGGTCTTTATCAGTGTGAAGCTTTGGATTGCAGAGCAGATCTTAGGATCTAATACAACCATCCAGCAGCCATCTTTTATCTCTACATAACTATAAAATTATAAGACTTAAATTGAAAACACTATAATATTTTCAATCCAAGCTCATTAACTTATATAGCCATATAGTAAGATTCCAAGACTCCTCAAAAGGCCACAAGCTATAAACTAGTCTGTGGATATTGGATGAGTAGGCACTAGATGGGTATTTTATGCATAGGCCTTCTGGCATCCAGTGATTACTCTGGCTTGCACTGAGTGGCAATATGTATAGAGAGTTTGCCTGTTTTAATAACAGTTATGAGTAAGTATAAGAAATGATGATCATGTGATGTTTATTTACTTATAGACTCCCAAGTAATGAAGCATTATGCCTTTTTTTGTAGGATAATGCAGTCTATTTTTATTAGATTGATGGATGCCAGTAGAAATTGAACTGAAGGTTAGTTTTGAAATGTATAGCACTCAAACATCATGTGATCCCTGAAGAGCAAAACATTTAATTTTTATTGCTATAAAATGTTTGTAAGCTGGAAGGTGTTTTTACAAATTTCCAAACACCAGCGAATAATATACAGATATTAGTATTTATTCTCTGTTGAATAGCATCACTACAGCAATACCATTAAAAGATCATAATTTTTTTCCTAATGCATTTAATGCATGTAATGGAACAAATACTAGGCTTTGGTCAAAAGTTATTGGAAATGATGGTATAGAGCTGTAAATTCAAATGGTTTGTTATTATTGAATTTACACACAACACATGAATTTGGACTATCACAAACACTTTGTTTAGAAAGAAAATCTACTACAAAGAAACATGGATGTATTCATACTCAGAATAATGACATTTAATAAATTATATTATTGTTAGGAGTCAGATTGTAAGAGAAGCTTTATGTGACACCCTTAGATTATTGGACAGATAATAGATTAATACGCTCTAAGAGTAAAATGATAGTTGTCTTAAATATAGATAATATTCCAACCATATTCACAAAAAGTTGATGTCTGTTTTTTTTAGAAGAATCTACTATACTAGTAAATTTTAAAAGCTATTAAACAATTAAATTTCTAATTTGAAGCTTCAAAACTGTCATATTACTGAAACATGGAATTGTCTTAAGGATTGTTTTGTGGATACAAATAAATCTACTTTTGGTTTCACTAAAAAAGAATCATGTTTTTTGACAATGATAATATTATTAGTGATTTAATTCATAATGAATATAAAGATCTAAAGACAGAAGTTCCATGACTGAAAAGAAGGATTAAAATGATTAGTAAATTAAAACTATTTTTGTGATTATTCTGGGTATCTTTTTGCTGCACTGAAAGCCATGTATTAACCTAAAAAACTCTGAGAAATTGTATCACCATCCTATTAAATCCAGAAATAGCATTCTCATTTTATATGATGATATTTTGAACAGGTGGAAAAAATATTTTGATTATCTTTTAAATAATGATACAAGAATTGATATGAGGATATTTAATGGCATATCCTTTCTTTTACTCCTTTAGATTAGGACAAAGATATCCGGCTTAATGAAGTCAAAACAGCTCTTTGTAATCTAATGAAATCGTGGAAGAAGTTTTAAAATTTGGTAGTGATATATTGGTTTCAAAAATATTGGAATTTTTTTTACAAATATCTGGACTCATGAAATTGTGTTAATTGATCTTAAGGGTGCTTTAATTTTTTAGTTTTTTTAAAACCAAAGAGGATAGACTGAGGTGGGATGGCATTGCTATCCATTATAGCAAAAGTACTTTCAATAATTTTGTTGAATAGATTACTTCCAATTATAGATGACTGGTTACTGGAGATTCACACAAGTTTTAGGGAATCAAAAGCACAATAGATATGAGATATGATTTTTGTTGCAAGGCAAGAAAAGTGTGGGAAATTAAGGAATAATTGTCAAGCGTTGGTGACCTAGCAGTTAACATAACTGCCTTCCAAGCAGCTGGCCCGGGTTCGCTTCCCGAATCAACGCATTTGATATATGAGAGAAAAAAAACAACAACTAAGGAATAATTTATATTTTCTTTTCTTTTTTTTTTTTGAGTTAAATTGGTTATTTTTATTGTTTATTTTCTGTTATATTTTTTTTAAAAAAAAAATAGAAATTACCAACACTAATAACGATAAAAAATATAAAACATTCAATATAATTCCTGTAACTTTTCTCTTACGATTGACGATTGATAATTTTTAAACGTTTTTTTTCTTATAAAAATAGTTTATTTTTTAAAACGTTTAGATCGATTATTGATTTTGGTTTTTGTTATAACATAGTACTAATAATATTTTATTCACTTCTTTTTATCGTTATTATTGATTTTACAGCTGGCCATGCAGTTTTCCTTTATTTTTTGACATTATTATTTCGTCTACAATTCTCTGTACAGTATTCAGTCATCGATTTTGTTTTCTAAAAGTGTAGCTTCTGTCGCATATGTTTTTTTTTTTCCAATTGCTTTTTAATAGCATGATTATATAGATCTTGCATCTTAAAGAAAATATTTTGTCTTTTAATAAATGCGATGCACTATATATATTAACATATATACAGTAAACAAAGATATATATATATAGAGAGAGAATTTTTATAAGCTCACTAAAACCATTTGTAATAAACAACAAAAAGGAGACTTTCTATGATGTTAAAGTATATTTTGAAAATTACCAATCTCCATTATAACATATTGAAACGTAAACCTTCCATTCTCTTTCCGTTTCACCATCAACCTAATGACCTACTCGTCTGAACTAGTTTTGAACCTATCTTAAATGTAAAAATGTCATATGTAAAAATGTTATATATAAGTCGAGAGGGAAAACTTTGCTATAATGGCCGCTTAAATGGCATCATCCATTTACATACGAAAATACGCTATAATTAGACAGGTTTGATAAAATTATAGCGTAGAAATGCTCACAAATTATTATAAAATGTTTTGTTAATTTTCAGTCAATTTTTAATTATATTCGCTATTATATTCGTATGTGGATGGATAAGTTAAACATTGGAATGATATATATATATTTAAGTTTAAATAAAAAGATATAATGTAAAACATTTTCTTTAAAATATATTTAACGGTTTTCTGATTTAATGTTTTACTTATATAATTGAAACTAAAGTATTTTCTTTAAATTTGCTTTTTTTTTTTAATAAACAAATAATATTGTAAAAACAAATATGTTAAAAGTTATTTATTTCAGTAAAATAAAAATGATCCGTTTATAATTAAAAATGAGAATTTTGTGTAAACATGAAATCAATTAGTGACTGCACCCCGGGTAAAAAGTAAAATCTAGTTTCCTGATTGATTTTTGTTTGCAACAAAAGACTTTATCATTAAATCAGAATACCGTTACTTCTGCTAAGCTTTAACATTCTTAACACCTAAAAAGGAATTTAATTAGAGAAATCTGAATCGAATTATATGATTTATATATTTTAATAATTTTAAATAAATTAAATATAACACCTCGGAGACGTTATCTGTTATAGAAATTAAATTATATTATTTTGTTTAATTAAAAGTCAATTGGTCCCGAGGCTAACGAAATTCCAAAAAGGTGTTAAGATTTGGTGGAAAGGTATAAATAGGCCTTATAAGCGGGAAGAGATACTCCATCTTGCTTTTGAAGAGTTTAATTTTACCATGTCAGGCTAAAGTCAGGCAAAATTTTGCTGCCCTTCTCGTGATGGAACGCCGAAGTTCAATCCATCCAATGCCGAAGCAATAACCAACAAGCTTATACCAAATGAAAGATGCCGTACGCCGCTAAAAGGGACTTGCTTTCGTTCCAACATCATTTTAAAATCGTCTCCCAACTAAATTGAAGATGCTACAAAGCCGCCAAAGAACTCACCTTCGTTCCAGTTCGAATATCACCAGTCCATCTACAGGAGAACTGTCGTAATATTACTAAAATAGCAGGGCTCTGTGTGAATTTCAAAAACAATCATTATTTCTTCAAAATCAGGTTAGCTAATCTTATTATTGTAACTTATTTTTAAATTGTTTTCCAAATAATATTTAAATTCTATAAAATGAAATACATTTGCAAATTTCTTTATTAATTCAATATTGTAAACTCTTTCTAAATAGTATTTGAAATCTATAAATGAAATGCTTTTGCTAAATTTTTTGTTAATTAATATTTTGCTATATAAATTAATCACTGCAGTATATTTACCTTTCTGTTGCTTATTTTAATAATTATTAATTATGCCTATGTTTTGAAACGGCGTGCATTTAATTATAGAATATGTTTTTAAAGATATAATTTAAAATCCTCGTATTATTATTTTATTATAGCGTCATTTAGCGCGCTGTTTCGAAACCCAAATTTATAAATAATGGCGACCCTTTTTGCTTTTTATTATTTTGTTATTTAGTAAATTAATTAATAACGTGAAAGCTAAACACTTTCAAACAGATACGCTTTAAACATGCTTACATGAAAGCCAATCAGATGGAATAATTCAATCATGTGGGACTCTCAATTCTAAAACACAAGCCAGAACTATTAGAAAAAGATGGGAACCCATCTCAATCTATGCCTCAATTTTATTTAAATAAGCCAGACTCAAGCATTTTGAACTAAGAGTGTGAAGCTAAATACCTTCACATTTAATCCACTAAATATATATATAAATTAACAACGCGAAATCGTCTGATTTACAACGAAGCAATATTTTTAAATCTAATGAAATGATATTAATAAATGTAAATAAATCTGTTTGAAAGTGTTTAGCTTAAAATTTGATTTATTTAAATTAATTAATATAAATATAAAATGTGGCTTATAAATCCAAATTTTCAACCTTTAATTATTATGTTACTAAAGATTAAACTAGCCTGGAGTGCAATCATAAGTATATTTTTTGGTAAAGTATTCGTAAGTCCTTTATTAAATATACTCCCCCCCCTGTTAAAAGTTTAGGAGTTATAGATAACTAAAGAGATTGAACAGGCAAAGTAAAGTTTGTATATATATTCCCGTCAGTAGCATATCGTATTTCTCATGCTACAGAGTTGGCTCTTTTGATCAAGCTGAAAACTAGTGTTCATTTGATGTATAGTATTAATTTATAATATACTTCAGCTTGGCGGATGTGAAATTTATTAATATTTTCTCGTTGTGCTGTTTTTATATATATATAAGATGGAGCCACGGTAAGTCCAGCCCATCTTCCTCTTTTATGGGTAGTGCAGTAGCGAAGTCTGAGCTACGGGCCAGATTAGCACGTAAGTCCCCCACTTCTTATGAACCAAATAAAGGTTCCCTTTTAGCAGCATGACGATCGGTTATTGGGTAAACCGTTATTGGTCACAAAAACCCTAAAAACTATTTTTCCATCCGCAGAGCCACTTTATTATTATATTTTACTTGTGCCTAGCATATTAGTAAAATCGTTATATCCAACTCTTTCCTCCCTAATATGCAATCTTCGGCATTGAACCGAAGCATTCTTGAAAACCCGTTCGATCTTAAGCTATCTGGGATGCTTTACAAGCCCATATTTAATATATAAATTTATTATAATTAGACGTATTATTAAGCTTCACTCCAGACTTGGTTTGATTTCATGTAAAATAGCCACTCGAGCTGATTATAAAAGGATATAACTAATAAGTTAATGTAGTGATTAGTTGTATAGCGTGATATTTGTTTCCATTAAATAATGGCCACAAATCTATTTGCCAACATATCAATTATTGTTTAAATGGCCTAGAGTAATGTCACTTAATAAATCAAATACCTGCGTGCTAAATAATGTTATATCAAGATACGTATGAAATTTGTCAATAAATATATTTTATAATTCATTATCTATTAGTTTGTCTCATTATTAAATCAATCCAATTCACTAATTGCCCATAGTTATTCATTAGTAAAACCTCTATTAACTAAATATATTAGATTTTATCTTTGGAATGTCTAGTATTTAAGTTGTTTATATATATGTTTAAGTCCATGAGTCTTATTGTTTTCTCTGATTTGCTAGCCCGTCGGATTAAGAATTAATTCTCGTGTGCCATCATTGTTATGTTGTCCATTAGGTGTTTGGACCTGGGGCTTGGAGAGTGGGTTCGAATCCAGGCTGGTCCCTGACCAAAATCTCGGGCTCGACTGGGTTTGAAGTACATTTTGTGAGTTCCAGCTCGTGTTAGATGGATAAGCATATTTTGACCGGCACAATATAAGCTCATATATCCTGCAAGATTAGATGCAGATTGGGAGATTCAGAAACTCAAGGTCCATGGAGTGTGGCCCAATTGTTTTCTTCATAGCAGTTCTGAATAATCAACATTTCTATTATTTTATTACAGTTTCTATTTATAGGTATACACAGTTTAAATCTCATAAATTTAGTATCAATGCAGTCGCAAGTCAGGAGTTCAATATTCTTAAGATGCTGTTACATTCCCAAGCAATAGACAATTCAAACATTTTTTATGGTTTCCTCTAACAACCAAAGTTGCCTTGTAGAATTCTCACCTGAGTAAAATAAAATAAAAGACTTACTTTATACAAATGACTGAAACTATTTTGCTCAACCTGCATCTTTGTTGCACGAATGTCAGATGATTTTCCAAATAACTCAAAATATGTATTTATTGAGTGCTATTTTTTAAAACCGTCTATTTCAAACCTATTTTTTATATAGTTGAAAGTATGTATATTAAAATAAATTATATATACAAAAAGATAGAATATTAAGTAAAATTTCGATTTTACTATTAAAAGTATTATTGCATGGTGTTTAGACATAATTTGACCATTTATTAAATGTTCACATTAAAAAATATAAATTAATTGCAAGCTATAACTAATTAGAAGATTACATCTGCAATAAGAAATATTCTTATATAATGGATTTGTATGGCAATTGCTATAAAGATGTACACAGATTGCCTCAGAAAAATTTGTTGTAGAGGAATGATGAGAGAACAGAACACGTGAATATTATTAGTTAATGATTAATAAGTCAAGATGATGTGAAAATAATTTTGTTTAAAACTTTGGTGAAAGTGAATTGTAATAGTCAATTGCGCCTAAGATCTGTCAGCCAGGCATGGAGACAACACCTAGCTACTTCATTTTAATCTTACACACTAAGAAAATAGACTGAGACTGAGATTTGATGTAAGTTCTTATATATAAAGACAAAGCTTACTTTTGAATTGAAATGCACCAAATTTCCAAACATCTCACCATTTGAATGTTTTTATAAATGGGCGAACGACTAATTGTTTGTAACTGAATAGTACCACATTGCTGGATGGACTAAAACTAGAAGTGGGAGTAGTGGGAAAAAACTAGCTCACCAGGATCATCTAGCAACACTGCTTGCATTGGCATCACATTCAATGATGGGGCACCTTGCACTGCCAATCGTCCAAGAACAATTTATAGTAACACAATTTTTTAACTGTAACTGACAAATAAGACCTTGATTTCAGCTGCACTTTTGTTATTTGAACGCACATTAAGTGTTCTGTAACATTTCTGTGAAGGCATATGCGATTGACCTCCATTAAAATTTTTTAAAAAAATTCACCAAACAGGAAATGCATTTCCCAATTTAAGAATAATCTTAAGAATTTTATTAACTATTCGATAACCATTGCTGAATCCTAACAATAAGTTTTCAAAGCTTAAAATAATAAACTATTTAAGAACCACATTGACACAAGAAAGGCTATCCAACCTAACATTACTTTCCATAAAAAAATAAACTATGCAAAGGCTTAAATTTAAGTGAGATAATAAAAAAATTTACTGAAATTAAAGCAGTGAAAATAAAGTTATATTAATTTTGTTTTTCTTTTTTATTAAAATAATGTGTTATATATTAGGTATTACTATTTAGATAAGAATAAATGTTATATATGTTCATTTTTTACATTAAAAATGAAATATTGCATTTATTTATTAACCTTTTTATTTACTGGTGGTCCCATTGCATATTTGTGTCTGAGATCTCAAAATCCAAAGGGTGATACTTGTAATAGGAGTATATATTTGGATGCATAGGAAGTGTTAAAAAGTAATGCTTTAATAATAAGCAAATATGTTGAATGAATTATTTATGGTAGATGAAACTGGTAAGTTTTTAAGAGTAAAATATATCCAATCCTTGTGTAAGTTCAGTGGTTGAGAACCATATTCGAGAGCTAGACATTTTCTAATTCAATTACTTTTGTGTAAAATAAAAAAAATACTGAGTTTGATCACTTGAATGGGATTATTTACAGAATGCTGCCACTTGAGTGCTCCAAATTATCAATACCATTTTTTTTTAAAAACTGACTACTCTATAAAATATCTAATATCTAATTATAAGTAAACTTTGGAATGATAAACTTACCAATAATCATTTATTAACGTTGGATTATCTTCATTTTTAGTTGTATTTTGAAATTTATAATGAATCCATTTATATTGCTTTCTATTAGGATGTCATACATAATCAAATGTACACACATCTTTATGATTAGCCACATTAAATAAATCTACTTCTATATCTATACTATAGGTGTTTGCTATACTTAATATCACTTATCATAGTTCTCATGTTTAAAGAAATTGGGAAAGAAAGTACAACTGACTTATATTATGTTCACAAGGTTAATGTAAAAAAAGAGGAACTATGCATTGATATAAACAATGTTTGAAGTGTTTGTCCAGTTTATATAAGAGCTATTTGAGGTTAATGAGAAACTTGTTTAGTCTCAGGAATTGTCAATCAGTAGTAATTCATAGTTTTTGACAATATCAAAAACGAAAAGTTATCTCTGTTAACATAGATATAATTTCCTAATTTCTATTCTTCATTATAATAACAGTTCATGGAAATATTTAATTCAACATATATATAAATGAAATATTATCTGGGTACCTCTGTGTATAATTATTGTAGTAAAAATATATAGCAACATTTCGATCAGTCATACAGACCATTAACTGTGGTAAATATTATAAAATAGATATAGAGATACTGTAAACATTGACATACAATAACAATGAATGTTTTACTAATAGAAGGCAGATGAAAATTAGTAAATAGCAAAAATTATTGTGGTTAATGATTTTTAAAAAAAATTCTAAATAGAACACCAAGTAATATGTCTGTATCATCACATTTGTTAATACAAACTGATTTGTAAAGTCTAGATATGAACAATAACAACATCAATGCTAAAAGAGATGAACATGTTAATGCAAATGAACAACACTCATTGTTATCAGTTCTATATATCCATATGATGAATGCTTGTCATAGTATTGATTTTTTTAACACTAGATTACGATCCTAATGTGAAACACTCCAACAAAATCTATCAGGAAAAGCCATTGAGATCATTAAAAGGTCAAATTGTATCAATAAATAAATGTTCTGATACATTCATATTATCTTCCATTTTGAAGATAATTTGCTAAATATTGGAAATTATTTAGATTCATTTTTTAAAAAAAATCTTCCAAATAGAAGGTAATTTGCATGCATCATCACATTTGATAATGCAAACTGATTTGTAAAGCTTCTTATGTAGATATGAACAATTATTGCATCAGACTTAGAAAAGGTAAGTGTATTAATGCAGTTAAGTGGCAATCATCATCATCAGCATAACCTTTCCATGCTATGATATATGGGTCATATTGATTTTTTAACACAAGAATAGTATCCAGATGTAATTTTCTCCAACAATGTCAGATCAGAAAAGCCAGTGAAATTCTTAAAAGGCTAGATCATATCAACAAATGTGATAATTACCTTCTGTTTGGAATTAAAAAAAAACATTAATCTAGAGAATTTCTGATATTTATTATTTGTATTTGTTTTCTATTAGTATGTTTACTATTAGTATTCCTCAATGTTTCCATAATATTTATTACCCATTTGATAATCAGGTGTAATCATCATTTTAATATATGTATATGTTGATATGAAGATTTTCATGGGTTGCATCTATAAAAGACATTTTGCAGGTTCATCCATGTTAAAAAATTTAGATATTGATATACCGACATTTCAATTTGATCACACAAGTCATCCACTGGGTGATAAAAGGTAGAAAGACCTATTCGAAGCTGTTTAAAAATTTTCCTCCCTATAGAGGTTAATAATGCTGACATGAAGATTTTCACAGGTTGCATATATAAAGGACATATTTTGAGGGTTCATCCATGTTAAAAATTTTAAATACTGATATACCAATGTTTCGACTCGATCACACAAGTCATCCACTGGGTGATAAAAGGTAAAAAGACCTACCCAAAGCTGTTTAAAAATTTTCCTCCCCGTAGAGGTTAATAATGTTGATATGAAGATTTTCATGGGTTGCATATATAAAAGACATATATGCAACCCATGAAAATCTTCATATCAACATTATTAACCTCTACAGGGAGGAAAATTTTTAAACAGCTTTATATACATTCCCAATCTGACACCCAAAATCTAGAATATTCTGGTTGGATCATTATTGTGTAAAATAAAATGTTAAGTTTGGTTAAATAAATGGAACTGTTGTGAAGAATTTTGACAATTGAATGTATTAAAATGTAAACACCTTCTTGGAAACCACACATGTTTCTTAATAAAATGTGGTTAATGTAAAGTGTTAAGCAAAGAGGATACCAAAATCTTTTTGGTAGTATTTCTAACTCAATATTGTTTAATAATAAGGAGAACTAAGTTAATAAAGTGACAAAATATTGAATAAATTGTTTGGCCTTAATCCACTTAATCACGTTTAATAATTATTTAAATATTAATCGTGGAAAAAGATGCTCTTATAAGAAAATTTGTTTATATATCTGAGTTGTTATGTATCAGGTTCAGTTGTGAAAAATCAATATTTTTTCAGAATGTTTCTATTATTTAGTTGAAGGGTTGATGCATATATTGAATTTTTTTTTATAATACTTCATAGTTGCTTTTTTTAAAAATAATAAATTCTGCAATATATTCTAATTAAAAAAAACACAATATATTAATAAAATAATTATCTAATGACTTTTTAAAGTAAACTAATTGATATTATTCTCTTGACAGATTATAAGTACCTTTTAAAATATACATGACATCTGAGCTGCAATATAGATTATATATTGCAAAAAAAGTAATTTTTAACCTGGAGTTTAATAATAGCAGAATATTCTTTCATATATTGAATCTATTAACTCTTACTGTGGTCATTAATTTTATTGGCCGAGTGAGATAAAACTCTAAACTTTTAATTGGTCAATTCACAAACTCAGCTGTAAAAATATATTCATCTTTTAATATTATATTTACTTTAGTTTGTTTGTAAAAATATTCGATAGCAGCAGCAAATCTAAAATGAATGTTACTCACCAACTAAAAAGTGTTGCTAGTCAGTGATTTCTTTCCCAATTTTACGTTGTGGAAGGGTAAATAATTTTTACTAAAATCTTAACTATTTTTCTAAAATAATTTTATTTTTAGCATATTTTATCAAAATAATTTATAATATGTCAAAAAATACTTTTAAAATGGTCTAAAACATTCATTTATCACTTTCAAAATGAAACAAAAGAAATCATAGCGGTAAAATTTGTTGACAAGCAGTTTTCTTCATCCTCTACAGTTGACAACCAATCAGCAGCAAGAATGAACTGCCCCCTTTTGTTAGACTTACTACATCACATTTATTGATTTTTTTACTTTAAAATAATTCAAGAGAGGTCAGCATCATACGGGACTTTTTCTAAGCTTTCAAAGAAGTGTATAAACGGTAATGTAGCTCAAAAAGTGGCTGATTTAGAGCAACCTAAAGCCATTGATGTGGATTAGCATATAGAGCTGGGAAAGTGTTAAACCCTTTATAGATTGAAAATGGTCATTGTAGAACATTGCAATGATGAAAGACTAAAAACAATGTATTGCTTGATCAAACTAGACATTATAACTGAAGAAAATCATTAATTATTCAATCTGACACTAGGGTGTCAAAGTTCTCATGATTTCTTGAGTAATTATCCAGCTTCGAGATATGTAATTTTGATTAATAAAAATGTAATCTAACTTTGATGTTTTTTATATGGATGCTTCCAGTATGCAACTTATTTTACATTTTGATTTTAAAAATGATTAAATTTCCCTGCTGAATCACAATGTATAATTATAAATCCTTGCTTTATTGGTAGTTGAAAAATTGATGAAATCAATTGATATCAAATTTGTTATATAAATACATCAATATTTTTAAATGTATTTATAATATTTGGGCCATTTTAAAAAGTTTGGGATTTGCACGAAATCTTTTCAATTATTAGTAGATAATGGCACTTTATATCAATATACAGCTTTGATAACATCGATTCTTTAGTTCAATTAATTTAGTGAACTTTTAAATGTATTTTTATTTAGAGATATTAAAGCAATCAATATTTACTTACACACTAAATACTGCAGTAGAAAATGTTTACTGCTTTATAAAAAAGTCTAAACACCATCTTTCTTTAGTTTTCATCGTTTAGATTAATTAATTAAGAATTATAAATAGGAATTTATATTTGAAGAATATTTTACAACTAAACTTTCACGCAACCAGAACATTGGTTTTCGGTACAATATTTACATAAGATCTACAAAAATAATACAAATATGAAAATTGTTAAATTCACTTAAATTTAATAAGAATATTCCCAAGAAAGATTATACATATATTATACATATTCTAAACATATGCATGGACATAATAACAGACTAATATATAGAGATTGCTAAATATGTATATAGCCAGACAGATAGATAAATGTGTTTTTATAGATATGTAGGCATACATGTTTTAGATATAGATAGATAGATAGATAGATAGATAGATAGATAGATAGATAGATAGATAGATAGATAGATAGATAGATAGATAGATAGATAGATAGATAGATAGATAGATAGATAGATAGATAGATAGGTAAGTAGATAAGTAGGTAAGTAGATAAATTGATCGATAAATTGAAAAAACAAGAGGATAGACAAATAAATACTTAGATAGGTAGATACTTAGGTATATTGATGAATAGATACTTACATATAGATAGATAGATAAACAGATATGAACAGAAATATGGAAAACAATACAGGTATTCAAAATTTTATTATTTTAAAAGTAAAATATTACAATATTCATCAATATATTATTCGTTGAAAATATTCAGAGATCTATAATTTAACTTTAGATATTATCTGTAATTATCAAAATGTATTAAAAATATTTTAGTTGTACAATGTAAGCGTTGATTTATATAATACTTCATCAAAAATTGATTTTTATTCAGTCATTTATTTTTAGAGTATAAAAAACTTATTAATGAAAAAGCGTAATAACATTCTCATAATGAATTTTAAATTAAGATGTATTTAATTTCCGCATTAGAAATGCTTTTTATTATATTTATCTAAAATATTTGAGAATTTAAAAAGATAAATATTTAAACCTATTATAGTAAAATTTAAATATTTAGTACATATCGTTAAAAGCATTTCACAAGAATGATTTCTAATATATTTTAAAAAATAATCTCTATAATTTGTAGTAAAAATGGTAATCGATAGATATTTACTTCTAAAAATGATGTTAAACATTTTGATATAAATAAATTAACTAATAAATTTTAAATCTTTTTAATATAAAGAAAGAATTTTATATCTAACAACCTTTGAGTGCGATTATTCAAAATATATATGTTTGAAATACCTGTGGCCTCATCTATCTCCATACTTTGGTAACTTATTTATGGGGAACCAGATAAGTCATGACTTGAATCATATATATATATATATAAGGAATTATAAGGATAATAATATGTTTTATAAATAACTCTAATAAACCATAAAAACATTTTCATTTGACTTCTTAATTTATTCAATTAAAAACTGTTTAAATTCGAATATGGTGGAAGTAGAAGTAAATGTTATCATATTTACTTCTGCTACATTTGAATGTAATTGGTTTTTAATTGAAGAAGATTAAGAAATTAGTTGAAAGTACTTGCAGGGTGTATTAGAGCTATTTATAAATTATATTATCACCATTATAATTTATTACAATATGTATTTCGTAATGGACATTTCTGGTTTAAATATAGTGTTGTAAAGATGTCATATGACAACTTTGGGGTTAGCTCATAATCTCAGACTATGTTTTCAATGAAACAAGAAATTATTATTATTTTTTTTCGAATAATCATTTATATTCTAAACCCATACTAATCACACATTATCTTACCCAAAATATTTTAGTAGTGAAATTTATCTTGATAAGTGCTTTTTTTTTTCAAGTAAAATTTTATTTATTAAAACTATATCAATTTTCTTCATTAATTTTATTTTCACAACAAACAATTACATCATAAAGATAAATAATCAAATAATTTATTGCTTTTAAAGTTCATATAAAACTCAAGCGCCAAAAATAATGCTTTTTAACACTTTATGTTTTTTTCTTCCCCACTTCTATGGCCATACAATTTTTTTGAGGTGTTTTTTCATTAGAGGAGATAAAAAAAGCCCGCACTGAGCAAGATTGGGTGAATATGGCTGATGGATAAATTTGATTGTGCTCTTTTAATAAAAAATGGTATCACACTCAAGGCTTTGGGTGATGGTCTGCTGTTGGGGGGAAAATTGTATTCACCAGATTGCTATAAATCAGGATGTTTCCATTTTACCACATCACATAATCTTTTCAGTTTTTATAGATAGAAGTCCTGGTCATTACAAAGATTCATGAATGAACAATACTGTTTGCACACACACACACCCCGCCCAAACAAATCAGCATCAACTTAACTACACTTGCTATACTTTTTTGTTTGTGGTGTAATTTGACACTGACATTAAACCATTCATAAATTTGTGATGTTTCAGGAGAGGTTTGCTTTAAGCTAATTATAACTATTTGCTCTGCCATTTTCCCTAATAAAAAAAACAGAATTTTATGCTGTTTCAACTTTTCAGCCAGTATACAAGTCAACAAATAAGTGAGATACACTTAAGAAAACCATTTAATTGTACTGCTACGTGATTTCTCTCGATAATTATGGTTAGCAGGGTGATTCAGTGGTCTTTGCAACAGGTATCAATTGGCAGAAGCATATTCTACAACATGCTTACCCTCCAGATAACAATTCCAGTTATTTTTGGGTATGCCCTTGTATATACATACATACAATTATATATATATATATATATATATTATACTGGACGTAGGACAGCGGTAAGAGACATGAGACTCGAATGAGGGCTGTTGAGGATGGATCCCTGAATAAGATAGAATTATTAACATAGGATATCAATATAAAAAAACCCATTTTATTTAAATAATTAACCAAAATATAGATTCAAACTCTGGATAGGATTAAAAGATACTTTAATTTAATCTTATATAAAAAATAATTTATTCTTAACGTACATTATTTATATAGTTCACACTAGAATAGTTTCATTATGCTTACATCTGTGATTATTATGGGATATCACGCTAATACATATATAGTGCAGTTTATTTATGTGCCAATGGGTTCAAGAAGAGAAGCGCTATTTTATCATAACTTTATCATACGATTAAATAATGACCTAGACAAAAGAATTCCCAAGAGAGACGCATTAATGTTAGAATAAATTAATATCATATATTTAATAAACTATGTTCGATGCCACTTTGATCACACAAGAAAACTACATGTATATAACTGCGCGGCCAGGTAAATTGGTCTCTGACATCAATTACATTTATTAACTATTAAACAATAAAGTTATAAAACAGTGATTTTGAATACGCGAATATTTTCGTATTCAATATGACAAAACGTTATATTTCAATTCTTGAATTATAAAATAAAATAAGAATTCATTTATGCATGTGGGAGTCGCTTGTCTAAGGGAAATAACTTAATGCAAGCTTTTCGTGACATTCTACATATAAATACAATAATAAATAAAAATGGTTTAGTTATATCACAGCATTATGGCTTACCGATTAGTCTTAGGCTTGATTCTAAAATATAACAATAAATGGCGGTACAAGCATGAGGCAGGAAATATAAAATTCAGTCCATTTTGGCTAAGGAGATGCTTCATCATTTAAGTGCGAAAAGAGAAATGGTACCCCCGTTCTTCTGGTGGGCCATACCTGGAGGAGATGGAAGGTAGGCTGGGAGATGCAGTGTTCCACATAGGTTATCCATGCAGAACTTTTGCTACTCTTTCTGAAGGTGTCCTAAGGCATTGATGATGCCAGTTAAAGCATATTAAGTGACGGTGGAGAATTTGGAGTTCCCGATGATCCTCAAATTATGATAAAGCAAGTAATGATGGTGGCTGATCTATGCTGGCAATGCTATGAAACTATAATACATCCTTTAATGACATCAAAATAACTAATGGCATAAATATGAAGTTTTAATCAGCCTAATGGCATGACTTGAATACTAAACCAAATTAAATAACTGAAATGTCTTAATGACACATGATTACATTTCCTTTCATTAAATGGGTCCCACGTGCATTTGGAATCAATAAGCATTATTTAATACTATAATGCTCAAGGAGCTATATAAATATGATTATTACATTAAAAAAATAACGGTCATTATTATTTAAAATATCTTAACTGGAATTTAAGCAACAGCGTTTTTGAATAACATTAAATTTATAAGCAATAAAAATATACTTACGGCAGAATTAAAATAATAATCTGCCTAGAAACAGAAATGATATTATTTAACTAGTTCTCAACCCAGTGAGCAATGGCTTTAAAACAAATAATTTAAAGTAATTAAAATAGCCCTGAAGCGCTGGGGATTTAAAAGACTAATTTAAAATATAGACTCGCGGAGTTGAGTTGACTTGGCATATAAATTACATATAAAAGTAAATAAAATAGCAAATAATTATAATAGCAAAATTTATTGCACTAAATAAAATGTAGGATTTAAACTTAAATAGATATAAGCATTTACATACATATATTTGATATACAAAAATTGACAAAGCGTATGACACACTTGAATGAGAAGCTATAAAGATACACAGAAATTATTACACGCTAAGCGCTTTCGAGGCCTTTTGCCTCATATTCATAGCGGTACTGTGAGCTGCAGAACGAAGAAATAGGGCAAGGAAACAAAACAATATGCAAAGCGTATGCAAATGAACCAGATAGTCCAACGTTTGGAGATGTCAAAGCAGGTATCTCGTCTATTGATGGAGTTATTATTGCCATTAATAAAATATGCTTCTCTGATTTTCCGCTTGATGTCATTTTTCTCAATACAGACTATTTTAGGGCTGGAGGGTTCAAACAAATGTCCTGTCTTCTTGGAATGCTCTAAAAATGTTGATGAATTATCATTGTTTTTCATAGCTCTATTATATGTATATCTGTGTTGTGCTGTCCTGTTGATTATGCCTGCCTTGGTTTCTCCAAAATAAATGGCCCGGCAATCAGGTTGTGGGCAAGATATGCTGTAAACGACATGGGGAGTGTGAGAAGGTTCAATTTTGTCCTTAGAGTTATTGATTAGACGATTAGTGCATGGGGGTGTATGAAAGCTAATTTTAAATTTATTAGACAAAACCTTGATTAATTGATAGAAGATTTTAGGTATGTGGGGAAGAGTAATATATGGAAGTTTAATATTGTTTTTATTGTCAGTGATTTTCCTATAAAATTGTTTGATTTTATTGTTAATAGTGTTGAGTTTATAGCCTGCTTGTAGTAGGTCTTTGGTGTAAAGATGTATATTATTCTTTCTATCTGCCTCAAACTTGCACAGCTGCATATTTCTATATAAAAATGCTTGCAGGCCTGCCAATTTGTGAGAGCTTGGAGAGTTGGAGTGTGGGTGTATAAAGCCTCTGATTTCAAAGGGTTTTATTATCATTGAATAATTTATACCTCTCTCATCGCGTGTTAACCTAAGGTCAAGGTAATTTAGACTTTGGAATGCGTCTTCTGCTGTGGAATTAATAGTTAGATTAGTATTATGTGTTAACTCTTGTGTAATACTATTTATAGTGTGCTGGTTGGCTAAAATAAATATATCATCTACGTACCGCATGTATATAATGTGAGGGCTGTCAGCTTGATATTTGGACACGATTAGTCTTTCGTAGTGATTAAGAAAAATGCTGGTTACGATTCCACTGAGGGGGAGGCCCATAGGCCAACCACTTTTCATATTGTACCAAACATGCTCAAATGTTGTATATATATATATGTTTATCCATCCATGTTAAAAATGTAACGATGAAATTAATGCGTTCAGCTGACATCGTGTTGGTAAGTTCTTGTTGGATGATTTGAATAGATTGTTTTCTGTCCACCGATCCGTATAATTCTTTGACGTCAAGGGTAGTCATATAGAAGTTGTTCTCGATCGTGGCTTTTTTGATTTTTTCCACAACTTGAAAGGACGAATTAACAGAATAATTTCCAAAGCCCAAGCTGTCTATTAATAGTTGATTAACCATTTTCGCGGTTTGAAAATAATGGACTCCCCCAAAATCCATCATTAAACGCAGCGGTTCACCAGGCTTATGGAGTTTAATGTTGGCAAATATTCTTGGAGCTTTAGTGGAGGAAGGATAAACTTGGTAGTATTCCGCAATTGAAATGCCTTTGTTTTTATGAGGACGGAGAATGGATGAAATAAATTTATTGCGGTTAAGCTTATAGTTGAATTGTGCAACAGGAGTGAGTTGTAGATTTGTAATTTGTTCTTTTATTTTCCTCTTATAATCCTGAGAATTTAAAAGCACAAATCTATTGCCCTTATCTTCTTTAAGGCAAATTAAATTATTGCGATCAAGAAACTGTTTCGTAATTTTGATGTCGCTATTCCAGCTATTATCTTTTATATGTAACTGATAGGGTTACAGAGAGTCTTACACACAAAGATTAAATATAAATATTAAAAAAACATAATAATTAATATTTATAGGCAAGTATAGACAACTTTACATAGATATTGGACTGTTACTTCAGCATACTCTGGGTCAATGGCTGGATGGTTCCCTTTCCAGCTATTATCTTTTATATGTAACTGATAGGGTTACAGAGAGTCTTACACACAATGATTAAATATAAATATTAAAAAACATAATAATTAATATTTATAGGCAAGTATAGACAACTTTACATAGATATTGGACTGTTACTTCAGCATACTCTGGGTCAATGGCTGGATGGTTCCCTCTCTTGGCTTCAGTTAGGATAATCAGCTGGGTGGTCAGGACTCTTGGTCAATACTGCTTCATCAGTGGCAGCATTCTTCCATGCAGGAGCTTCGTGGCAGCATTCTGGAGGCAGTCCCAACAAGCACGAGAGAAAGACGATTCAGGTCCTACTCAACTGATACTTTATTTCGCTATATAAATGGTATAAGAAAAATATAACAGCAAAAAGCAACAGAACGCCAAAAGCAAGCAAAAGCAAAAATCCACTTTATCTCCACTCCACCCTATTTATACATTCCTAACTATGATAGGAATGCCTTAGTTCATTTGCCCAGGTGCAGATAAGCAATTAACAAATTACAGCCCATTTTAAATTAAAAACAAGACATAAGACGACAAGGTTCAAATCACATTCCAGCTCAAAAGAATTTTAATTAATATAAATGAAACAAAAATCTTCCATTAACGAAATACTTTTAGTTAAAATAAAAATGACTTTGATAAGAAAACAATATTTCAATTAATGAAAGTCAAGCTTTTAAAATATTTAATTAGTGAAAAGCAAACTTTACAATGGGTTAATTTGAACCTGCTACCTTGTTTATATCTTTTATTTCCTTACAAAATGAAATTAAATGCAAATAATTTTTACAAAAAATGACAAACTTTTGAGACAAAATGGTTTCACACAATATTCAAAAGTATCAAAATCAAAATTTTAAAATATTTATTATATAGTAAAGTTTTAGCATATTTTAAACATATATATACGTTGCCACATAGTAGGTGATGGCAAGGTTAGTACATTAAATATAATTGCTGGGTTTGAACCCTTGTAGATGGTTAGTTTTTAGGAAAGAAAACATGAAACTCACTCTGACTACTTGAGTGATCACTTCAATATATACATATATATATATATGTATGTATATATTGAACATATATATATATATGTATGTATATATTGAACCTTATATTTTTTGTACAATATAAATATAGCTTGGGAGAACTAGTTTAAAAATTTCTCCATCTTCTTCCAGATGACTTGATTATCATTGCTGGCATTTAGTATGCTTGACCCCTGTGTTCAAAATTATTGATTAGTGAGATTATATAATTCCATTTTTTTTTATTATTAATGTGTAATTTTTTTATATCCTTTTTTCTCTTTCTTTCATATATTAGTTTTCCAAACACTAAGTTAGATAAACTGTGCTTAACCTAAAATGAAAACCAATTTGCATCAAGTATAATAATTTGTTTTTCTCTTTAAATAATCCTAAAGATTATTTTGATTTAACTGAATGGTTTATTTAATTTCTTTTAAATTAATTTATAGAATACCATAAAATAAACCACATTTTTTTCCTTCATTTTATTTTCATTTTTTTAAATTAGACAGATATGTAAATGAGAACAAATTTAATTGGCTAAAAAATAGAACTGCCAGAGATTTTTTTTTCAGAGAACCTATAATGAAAATGAAAACTTCTCTTTTAAAAGAGGAGAAAACAGCAAAATGAAGAAGGAAGTTAAATTAAAACTTCTCTTAAATAATTTACATTGCAATATTACTAAGTGTGAATAGTAAAATGTATAGCTAAATCCTAACAAATCTGTTAGGGTCCTCCAACTATGAGTTGAGCTGCTAATAATCTTCCACAATGCATAGGAGTTATTGTTAACCGTGACAACAGGAATAGCAGTTCTAAAAGGTCAATCTACTTGAAGTTTTCTTTATTGTTTACAGACAATGTTTAGCCTAAAAAAATTGCCTTCATAATTTTAACACCCATGGTAGTATTGTGAAAGTGCAAAACAAATACTGTATTTAACTTTGGGTAAATTTTGCTTTCATGAACTTTAACACATATGGGAGTGTTATATATGTATGGAATGGAATGCAGGTTTAACTTTTTGTGTGCTACTGTATGAATAATGAAAAATTAATTAGTTTCCTTGTGAACTTACTAGGAAACTATTTAGCTATTATAGCATTCGTTTGATAATTGTTTGCTTGAACAATCACTCTTTGTCCTCAATGTTCACAAATTAAAGGTAGTAAAAGAAGTAGTGTTCTGTTCTATCATGTCAGCCACTTGATGGCACTATTTCTACCTAAATTGCAAAAAATATGCCATTTCCATGGCTGCAGCCAATCTGATAGCCTTCTTTCTATGATAAAACACAGAAAGAGTCCATTTACTCAGCTGCCAGTTACCACTGTGGCTTTTTTCTATGCTAAAAGCACAGAAAATGCCTTCATTGGCTGCCATAGTTGCTTGTGTCATGCACTTTATCATAATGCTGGGTTGTCTATTTTCACTACAGTATCATGTGAAGGTATGTTGACTGCTAGGTCCAAGTTTTTTTTCTCATGTGAACTGACCTACTGGTACCTTCTAACAGTTTTAACAGTGACATCATTGTTCCATCAGAATTGTGTAGCCCTCACAAATTGAATTTTAGGGTGCGGTACAGCACTATTTTGAAGATCCTGATGAAAGTAACATATCTGCAAGAAATCATCAGACACAAGTAAGATAGCTGCTTCGAACTCTGAAAATTGGCAATTGCCAGACACCAGAATCAGCTTTGATTTTAATAGTTTGTTATAATTATTAACTTTAGTGAGTAAATTGCAATCTAATTTACTTTTTCTCTGATTAATTACTTTCCAAAAAAGGGATAAAATTTTCTTTTATTTTTTTATTTAGAATGTACAGTAACTATATTTACTATTATTTGTTATTGTAATATTTAAACAGCATTAAACTGTTGCACATGCACTTTGGATTTTAACTATAAAATGAATGAATACAAACAGTAAATTTTACCAGCATCATTCATTCAAGCATGTAAAAGTAATTTAAAGCCATTATTTAATATCTTCATGCTTTCACTTTCAAACACTTAAGATTCGCCCATACAAAAGCATTTGGGTTCGAAAAGATAGATGGCCATTCTATCTTTTCCAAAGACTTGATCATGTGTTTGAAGTGTTTGTATTCGTTCATTTTATAGTTAAAATCCAAAGTGCATGTGCAACAGTTTAATGCTGTTTAAATATTACAGTTTGTAAAAAACATCGCACTATATAAAATAATTGACTTATTATTTATTAAAAAATGTAACTTTTTATATATGCACACACACACACACACAAAAATGCCTCTGATTAATTACTGTCCCAAAATGGTCAAAGTCAACTTTCATTGTAAATTTTGTTTGGATTTGTTAAATTTTGTGGAAGTTGTAATATAATTGATTTTGATTTCAAAAACACAGGGTCTGATTAATTAATGTCCCAAAAAGGCTAAAATTTACTATTTTTTTCTATTAAAAAAGGAATGTAACTTTTTATGTCCATACACACACACACACAAGCCAGTGTCTGATTATTTACTGTCTAAAAAGTCTCCAATTTACTATTATTTGCTATTCGAAAGTAATGTAATTTTTCATCAACACACACACATAAAAGCCAGTCTCTGATTAAATACTGTCCCAAAAAGTTCAAAAAGTCAGCTTACATTTTTATATTTTGTTTTAATTTTTTAACTTTATGGAAATCATAATATAATTTACTTTTATTTCCTATTCCAAAAATAAAGTCAATCGTTCTATAGAATCACTGGCCTGAGAAAGTTTTATCTATGTATTTTTGCTTAGCATCAATGCCATCAAGCAGCTGACATGATAGAACAGAACACTACCGTAAAATATTTCAATTTTGAAATAAACTGTAAGACAAAACCATGCAATTTCATTAACTTTTGAGGATAATTTGATTAAAATACATATATCCTATCTCTCCCAATATCATGGATTGTCAGAGAACTCATGTGGAAATCAACTAATTTATAAGTACTTCATATAAAGAGAGATAATTAATTGGAAAATAGCCAATGGATTTAAATAACATGTATTTGAACCTAGTATAGTCATTTAATGAATATGCATTTTGTGTTTTATTGTATTTTATATTATCTTATAAATATGTAAGTTCACAGTATATATAATCTATTGTATAAAATAATTACTTGCTAATTTAGATGTAGGGATTGATGAGTTAATTTAGGAAACAGTGCTCGTGGAAAGGTTTCATGATTAGTTCAATGAATCTATAATGTATCATTACCACATGGCTTAATCTGGTATGTCTTTCTAGTGTTCTGTACTTATAACCATGTTATAATATTAGATAATATTCTTTCATACAATTTGGTCTATAGTCGGACATCATCTTTATTGTTTTTTTCTGTAATAGAGTTTTTATTATATCTTTTGAGCATGAATCATGCTTGCAAAACAGCATGTGCCTTCCAATTTAGTAGATTAATGAAGGTGATTTATTTCTATTTTATCAAGGAAGTAAGTGTTCATATTATATTCTTTATACCATTCTATGTTGGTGATTAATTGGCAAAATAATTATTACTATTAGTTTATCCTTTAAGTTTGTTTCAGTGCTGGTAGTTAATCCAGTAAATATTCTACAATTTCACTAGTTGTTCTGATGATGGTTAGAAAACCCACATGGTAGTTACTGCTTGTTATTCTTTGCATGGATGTATACACCCACAGGTATATCATTGATCATCATTATATAAATGTATGTTTGAGTAGAGTCTCCATACATTGACACTTACATTGTTTCCCTCCTCTTAATGTTTGTTTCATGTGTTCTGTCATTAGTCATAAAATGACATTTAAGTGAATTATGGTCATAATTTATTATAGGTAGAGTATATGATATCCCAACTAAGCCAAATTTGTGTTTCAATTTTGTTTTAATTCCATATTTTATTATAGTCAAATTTCATAGGTTTATCAATTCCAATTTTTGTCATTGTTATTATAATTTGTGGTAGAAGTGTATTAATTCTGTTTTTGACATATTGGAGATGCCATTGACTTTATTTGAATTTATCCTTGTCCCCATAGGATTAAAATCAATACATTTGTAATAAATTTTTAGATT
Source organism: Epiperipatus broadwayi (assembly GCA_028023455.1). NCBI lineage: Eukaryota > Metazoa > Onychophora > Udeonychophora > Euonychophora > Peripatidae > Epiperipatus > Epiperipatus broadwayi. The sequence continues at coordinate 293,510 of JAQFVV010012956.1, read as the reverse complement.
ATATTATCTGAAACTCATGCACATGTCCATGCACAGAAATAAGTACATGGGTTAGTATTATATTTTGTTTATTTCCTCACCTAATAAATGTACATTGTTCATGTGGAACAATTATATATGATGACCTTTTATGTCATTTACCATTTATGTAAAATCTACGAATATTGTTATTAAATTACTATTTTCATATTTATTGAGTCATAAATAAATGTTAATTTTATAATCTAACTTACCTGTGCTGCTGCTACTAGCTATGCATAGGGTCAGAAATTCAACATAGTAAATAGATCGTAAATATTAAAGCATATGTTGTTCCTGATGATGATGTATACAAGGTTTACAGGAACATCCAGAGAATATTTTAATGTTTGTCATTGGGTATTTTGTGATGTATAAAATATAATAAAACCCTATTTTCCTTCTGTATTACTGCAACTTTGCTTTGTCAATGCTGGACTATAATCCAGAATCTATTACCTCTAATGATATTTACAACATTAATATCTAAATTAATAATAAATTTGCTAGCCAGTATAACAATTGAAACTTTTTTTAAAAAAAAAAACTATAACAACTGTATTATTTATGCCTAAGAGTTTCATTATTATTGATTTGATTTGGTATTTGGGTTAATGAAGAAATAACTTAAAATTCATATAGTCTACCTTTCATTGCAAAGCATCTACTCTATACATTTCTGTACTCTAAACCTGAATACATGATGAGCTACCATTTATGATGTTATGGAGCTGATTATAATTATTACCATCTGCTTTAAAGGCCCATATTCACTATGTAATGATTAGTGGTTACATAGATTATACTATCTTGTCTATGGTCTGCCATTGGGTCTCAAATAAATAAAATTGTAAATTAAGATCTTAATTTGGTTTTAAGAAACAATCATTGAAAGAATATTTATAAATCATAAATTAAGATTTGAGAATATCATTTTGAGATCCAGAATTAAGGGGAACTATAGTTAATTAAAAGAATAATACAAATAATACAATTTATTTAGGTAACTTGGTATACCTTTAAGTAATGTTGTCATTAGGCTTCATGATGTACGCTGACTGCGACCGGATTGTATGGTAATAGCTTCATATTGTATCATTAATTTAATCTGTCACAATCTGGGGTAAGGGTTTTTTGGGTACAACACCCCCCACACACACATATTTACATACATATATATTGTAATTATATAAATTTATATATTGGGTATGCCCTTATATATACTTATATTGCAATTATAGTTTTGCTCTTGAGGCTTTGGCAATTTTATATTGCTAAAGCTATTAATATATGATGTACCTGAACTTTGTTCAGTTCCATATGCTTATTTTAATTAGGTAGCTGGATTTGATGACATATGGATATCTGAAAATTTCAGATTTTCTACTTAATAGTTAACTATTAGATAAATGCTGGACTTGATCTGGTATTTTAAATCTAATGCCTGAATATCCTAGCATTTTACTGATGACTGCCAGAGCTAGAAATCAGTCTTAGGGTTTTTCAGAAAAGTTTATTAAGAGTTATTAGCATGCTCATTATATAACACACACACACACATATATATATATATATACGCACATGCACCAGTAATGAGTTAATTTAAAAAAATAAAATTTGATGTTAATCCTGATAAGGTAACCATTTTTTTTTCACATGTCCAGTACTTTGATATTCTATTAAAGTATGCCACATGTAAAAAGAATTATTGATTACTATCTTATCAGAATTACAGTTTGACACTGGCTAGTAAATTTTTTTTAGATTATTTGATGTCAATTAATTATTATTAAATAATGTTTCAAGTATTTATATACTAATGATGTGATAAATAAGATATTTATTTTATATAGCGTGATGTTTTTAAACTGTAATAAATAATAATCAGCATTAAGCTAATGCACATGCGCTTTGTTAAAATCCATAAAGCGCATTTGCATTAGCTTAATGCTGATTATTAGTTTATTAATGATGTGATAGTGTTTGAAATCAATTTTGTCATTTGGGTAGTGAGTTTAAAATATTTATCCAATTCAAGCATTCAGAAATGAGACAGCTAAAAATGTTATCTATTTGATGTTAAATCACTTTATTATTTTTAAGTATAGGGGATTTGAACTCAGATTTTCAAGCACCCTTCAACTATCCACACTATCTCATGCAACTGATACACATGACCAAATACATGTAGAAAAGATAAATAATCACCAATATACATATTTCGTGCTAAACCAGCACTCATCAGTTGGTCCAGATTATCATCTTCCACTCACATATATAATCAGTGCTCAGTTTATATTAAGATAGCAAATCTTCATACTTTAATGGACAGGCTTCAATCCACTTCAACCTCCAACTTTTCAACCATCCATATCATTGAAAATCTGATGATGAAAACTCAAATCCCATGCTGATGCTAATATTATTGTCATGCCCATGTTGACCTGAAGTCAATCTGACCCCTCATGTATAGGACCATATCTATTTAAATAAATATAAGAGGGATGGACAGGATACAAGCTTGATATGTAAATATTTGAAAACAGGCACTCTTCACAAACCTGGGAGCTTAATTGTAAGCATAGGGGATTTGAACTCAGATTTTCAAGCACCCTTCAACTATCCACACTATCTCATACAACTGGTATTATTTTTGTAAACTATATAGCTTTCTTTTGGTTAATGTATTAATAAAATGAGAAGTTTAAATTATTATCATATGCATTTAATTATATTTTATTAGTCATTCTTGTATTCATAGCAACTATAACCACAGTACCATTTTGGTATTTTTATCATTATTTTTTTCTTTCTTTGTTTTTTTTTTTGCAGTAAATTTTCAAACAATTGGAAGGAAAATACTGTTTAAAGACATTCAAAATTTAATCTTTTACTTATAGAATTAAAATATGTTTGTATCATTTAGAATTTTTAATTTTAAAATATTAAAATATATTTTTGGTATACAGTATATTAAAGCAATAAATTGAAAATTGAAATTTTGCTCTTAAAATACAATCAACAAAGAGAGATAGAGATGACGTGGAGGGAGAGAGAAAGAGAGAGAGACACACACACAAATTATCAGATTTCATGAATTCCCCGTCTCAATGACTCTTCATCCATTCATAAATCACCCAGCACTTATTTTTTTCTAATTTCTTCAATGTATTACTAAACTGAAAGTTTTCTTGAATATTTTTTTGACTAAACTCACTAATGGTTGCACCATTCCTGTTTAAAGATATTTTTGAAACTCCATAATTCATTAAAACTTTTTAATACAAACTTCTGTGATTAAAACTTCAACTCTTTATTTTAATGATTAACTCTTTCCATTTCTGATCAATAGCCTCATTCAGAAAAAAATAGAAATTGATTTAATTGCATAAAATTCAAATTTCATTTGTACTCTCTTCTAATAAAATATTTTACCTTTTTTTAAATACATTGTACAGGCTTAAACCTGCATTTATATATGTAATATATGCGGGATTCGAACTCAGACTTTCATACGACCCACTACTCTCAGTGCCATCTCATATTGCGGACCCACCTGATCACACACATGTTGAAACGTAAATAATCACCAATATACGTATTTCATGCTAAACCAGCTATCATCAGTTGGTCTAGATTACTATCCTCACACACATATATAATCAGTGCTCAGCTTTATATTAAGATAGCCAATCTTCCTACTTTAATGGACAGGCTTCAAACTATTCCAATTCATAACTCTTCAGCCTTCCATTTCATTGAAAATCTGATGATGGAATGTTCAAAGCCTTTATTAGTGCCAAGGTTGTCATCCTACCCATGTTGACATGATAAAGGTTTGAACGTTCCATGATCAGATTTTCAATGAAATGGAAGGCTGAAGAGTTGGGAGTTGTAATAGTTTGAAGCCTGTCCATTAAAGTAGGAAGATTGGCTATCTTAATATAAAGCTGAGCACTGATTATATATATGTGTGTGTGTGTGTGTGAGGATAGTAATCTAGATCAACTGATGATTGCTGGTTTAGCATGAAATACGAACATTGGTGATTATTTATCTTTTCAACATGTGTGTGATCAGGTGGGTCAGCAATATGAGATGGCACTGAGAGTAGTGGATTGTGTGAAAGTCTTTTTTTTTTTGTAAATTAGTTACATCAGGTGTTTTATATTTTGATTTTTTAATTAAAAAAATATTAGAGGAAAATATAATCAAATTGTAACATTATCAAAGTATTTTTACCCTGTCTCCACCTCTTTGATGGATAGACTTTATCTTCCAATTTGAGACCATTTGCAGTTTAACCTATTCATTCACTATAGTGAATGTTAATCCATTAAGCATCACATGATCACCATCTCTTAAACTAGCACATAATTGTTCATAAACAAGGCAACTCTCCATACAGTAGTGCCACCCTGTGCCAACCAGAGTAATCAATGGATGCCAGAAGGCTTGTGCATATAATCCCTATATAATGCCAAACTTGTCTGGGGATATTGGATGAGAAGGCATTAGATAGGGATTTTATGCACAAGCCTTCTGGCATCCATTGATTACTCTAGTTGGCACAGGGTGGCACTACTGTATGGAGAGTTGCTTTGTTTATAGTGAATGTTACTATAGTAAATAGAGTGCCTTAAACTTAGGATTTTTAATGTACTTTATCCTCTACTCTATCAAACATCCAACATACATGACCACACACATGTGAAAAGGATAAATGATTCCCAATGTATGTATTTGACACAGAACTAGCACTCATCAATTGGGTCAGATAATAATCTCTCACACATAAATACAATCAATGCTTGGCTTATGTTAAGATAGCAATTCCTTAATCTTTAATGGACAGGATTCAATCTTCTCACCTTTTCAATAAGTGAACCACTAAGGGCTTTGAGCAGTTCATTGTTGTTTTTTCAATGAAATGGACAGTTGATTGGCATGTATTAAGATAGCAATTCCTTAAACATTAATAATCAAGCTTCAATCTTTTTACCCTTCCAAAAATTCAACCATCCATTTCATTGAAAAAACAACAATGAAATGGTCAAAGCCCTTGATGGTTGAATTGTTGAAAGAAGGAAAAGATTGAAACCTATTTATTAAAGTTTAAAAAATTTTTATCTTAACAGTTTCATACTTTACTATTCTGACATTTTGCTTTGTCTCACATGTCAACATAAAATATATGATAAAATGATTATTACTTATCAGAAAATAACTAATTTGACTTCATTTGATAGATTTTCTTGTTTACTACTGAAATTAATTTTAAATGTTCACATTTTGTTTCTGTAAATATTAAAAAATGAGATCATAATCAAAATAAAGATGTTATACATCATTGTTTCTAGAAAGATTATTTTCAGTTTATAAAATCAACAAAATCTTCTTTGTTTCTGAATATTTTTAAAAATATG
>JAQFVV010012956.1:278066-283066 GCA_028023455.1 Epiperipatus broadwayi | reverse complement strand
GATGTGACGTGTAGATGAACTAGCCCAAATTGTATATAAATTTAATGTGTAAACTTAGAGCTAGCTCATTGGAGGTAGATGCAATCATAGGTTAGGTATGTCATTGCATCATTCACAGCATCATACCAGAAGACCCTAGGTCTGACTGTAGTCAGATGGCATTCCCACTCACTTCTGGACAGAAGCCAGACCATTTCATCTTGGTGCCCAAACTTTAGGGACACAAAACAGAAGTTTCTAAGGGAGTCCAGTAATTGGACTAGTAAATTAAAAAAGAAATTGAATTTATTCTTTTGCCAAATTTTCCATGGTATACAACTTGGATAATTTACCTGAATAGCAACCTAATGATACACCTAATCATAAAAAAGTTGAGAGTGAGGAATTTAAACAACTTCCAACCAACCACTCAAAAACAAAAGAAAACCTCATGTGGAACATTGATTGTAGCAAGATCATATTTTCTGTGACCATAATTTCCATGGTAACATTAATCAGAAAAATATAATCTTTTATATTTAAAAATAAAACATTTCTGTAGAAAATAAATATGTAATAATATATATTATTAATTTATAATAATTATCACACAATTACTATGCAAAGATAATCATAAACTTTCCAAAAATCAAATGTTTAATTATTCATAATATTTTCTTATTGCAAAGTTACCACAAAGTTGAAGACAGACAAAAATACAATGAGCACTCATCATTGTGGAGGTTATCATACTCGAAATTCCCACAATTTCAATTGTCCTGACATCTTAAGAATATGTTTAAAATTAAAATAGTAGCAAAAAAAAAAATATGTGAATTTTAAAGCTTGAAAAAAATGTTTACAAAATTTCTCACTAGAGGGCAAAAATGCAAATTCAATTTATTGATTTCTCAACTGATAAAATATGGATTTTATAAATGGAAAGATTAAGCTAAACATATTGTTATCAAATAAATAATTATTTCACAAATATTTTGCAAAAATAATCTTAAATTTATAAACATTACAAAAAAATATACTTCTTTCTTTTTTGATTGTCAAAGAAAATTGTGAGTGCTTGCAGGAACTTTTGCTGAAACTTTTTGGACCTGAATGCAAATTAATTCCCAGTCAGTGACATTTTTGGATTGTTTGCATTACATTCACAGCACAATATCAACAAATCAATATATATTTTAATTATTGTATCTACATCAAATAAATCACAATTGCAAACAAATGCTAAAAATAACTGCATGTAAATGAATTTAAATCAAGTAATCTAAAAGACCCCATATCATTTTACAGAAACTCTCTTAAGGAAATAATCATTAATTATTTTATAACTATTGAAAACTTTAGATTATTCAAATTAATTAATTGTAAAGCAAAATCTAATAGCTTAATATCATTACAAAGAAGAAAATAGACAACTATGTAGTCACTATTATTAAAACAGTATTTTTCAAAATGGGAGGTCATTCAGGTCTCTGAAGATATAATTTATATATTTTTCAAATACATACTAAATATTAGCATATAAAAATAGTTTATCACTAACTATAAAAGAATATTAAACTACTAACTAAAATCTTTATATTGATATGTTCTTTAAAACTTAATTCAGTTATCTAATTAAAGCAATATTGCAAAATCACCATTTTAATTTTACAAAAACTATATTTTTTTGCACTCTTGAGAAAGACTATAAAAATGGTCAAAATATTAGTGATATTGATATTTGTCTGATTTCAAAAGTAATAAATTTGAACGATTTTTTTTTAAAAAAAAAAGAGATTTGAATGTAATAATGTAAAATCAGCACTGTATTTTTAATGAATAAAAAGAAAGATAATTTGGGGTCAGGGGGAATGTAATATTAAATGATTGATAACAAGTAACCAAAATCTTGGGAATCATAAAAAATGAAGTATACCCCATAGTTTAAATACAAGTGAAGTGTATAGCCAAAATTTTGATTATTTTGAAATTTAATGATTCAAAATACAGTGCCTAAAATATTCGTTACAATTTAAACTTATTACATAGTAATAAAATATTGTTTACAATATAATTTTTAAACAATCCGCACTAATTAACGATTAAAATATTGAAAATATAAATACAGTTTTACCTTCAAGATTTTGAATCACTGGTTTTTCTTCTACTTAATTGTAAAATTAAGCTTGACACTTACCTATAAATATAAAAATATAATAAAGATTTATAAATATGTTTATATTACAGCAACAATTTTAATGGGTAAGAAATGTTAACACATATTTGGGGGTAATTTGTTAATGTGTTTGCTTGTGTTCAATACCAATGTGTTTTAGGATTTTCATCATCTTTGTAGCAATTATTTGAGTGATTTCGTTCACCAATAATGATGAATTTGATTACACATAATATTGTACAACATTGACACTAACAGAAAGCAAATGCATACCTAAATAAGCCCAAAATATGTGTTTACACACACAAACACACACACACACATATATATATATATATATATGGTTTCAAAAACATATCTATGAAGAGATATAAAAATAGTCAAGTAAAGAAATTATCTAATTTTAAGAGAAAATAAAACTTGACCAGAAATTTGTGGAATGAATAACAAAATATAAAACAACATCTCAGAAAGTATCTTAATTTGAGGTGATATGGATAAGTGATTTTAAAGGAAATTTTAAAAAAGAAGCAATATAGTTTTGAGTTAAAAATAGTCAAGGAACATTTATCATAACGAGGCCTAATAATGGTATAAGATAAATGTATAATAAATGGAGCAATAAAGATTGAAATGCTGGTTGTATTAATGTAATACTCACTAACACCACAATTGATATTGAAAGTGCAAATTAAATCCATATTTGCCTGACATAGGCTCTAACATAACTTCAGTAAAGATGACATTTATAGTTTTATATAAACTGGCTTATAATATCCTCATAGATAATATTATCTAATTAAGTAATCATATAAGATTTTGGATGCAAATAAAAGGGGATTAATTTTTCAACTGCATCATGGATTGCTTTGATGGTAGTGGAGAATGCAACAGCATAAATAGTGTTATAAACTTTATTTTTGAATCTATTACTGCATATAATATTAACATTGTATATATATAATTCTTCAAAAAACAATAATTGGAATACAGACATTGATTACTAATATATATATATATGAAAAACAAAAACAAGTTATAAATCATGTAACTTGCTATTGCTTGCAATTATGATCAATAGATGGAGCTATACAAAACCTCTGAACAAGCATATTTTTGTTTACATAAACGTCAAAAGAGTCAGAATTCACTATCTCTTTCATTGGCTCCACCTTCAGATCAGCTGATTTCAAGCTAATTTCCTATCATCAGTGAAGGATAGGGCTAGAACCTAGATCTAAACATTGACTCCAAGCATTTATGCAACAAGTTCCTATCAGTTTGCAAGCATGAATTTTTCAGACATGTAATGTATTCAAACCCAGCCTAACAAGCCAGATAGCTATATGGGTCTGATATCAGTTCAGATTCACCACATAGTCAGAGCCACTGCAATATATATCATTGCAAAAATCTTTAAAGGTACATTTATGAAAAACAAAAACAAGTTATAATCTATTGATCATAAATACAAGAGATAGCAAGTTACGTGATTAATAACTTGCTTTTGTTTTTCATAAATGTACCTTTAAAAGTTTTTGCAATGATATATATTGCAGAGGCTTTGACTATGTGGTGAAACTGAACTGATATCAGACCCATGTAGCTATCTGGCTTGTTAGGCTGGGTTTGAAGACATTACGTGTCTGAAAAATTCATGCATGCAAACTGATAGGAACTTGTTGCATAAATGCTTGGAGTCAGTGTTTAGATCTAGTTTCTAGCCCTATCCTTCATTGATGATAGCAAATTAGCTTGAAATCAGCTGATCTGAAGGTGGAGCCAATGAAAGAGATCGTGAATTCTAACTCTTTTGATGTTTATGTAAACAAAAATATGCTTGATCAGAGGTTTTGGTAAAGCTAATTGGAAATAAAAATTTTGAGATCACTTCGGCGATTATATTGGAATGTTTTACAAATCGGCTAAACCAATTAATAAAACTAAAACCAATTCAATAAGATTTAATTATTTAATTTTGTGTCATGGAGGAGATACCTGAATTGAGATTGTATTGAGGTGGAATATCTGTTCTGAAGTTGGGAGAGGGCAGTTTTACCTTTACTTTTCGAAGAGAGCAGTTTACCTTTACTTTTCAAAGAGAGCAGTTTACCTTTACTTTTCAAAGACAGCAGTTTACTTTTACTTTTCGAAGAGAGCAGTTTACCTTTACTTTTCAAAGAGGGCAGTTTAACTTTATTTTTCAAAAAGAGCAGTTCACTTTTGTCTTGCTGTTAAAAAGGCAAATCTTATTGGGAGCCTATTTCTAATTTCAGGAAGTTAATGCTATTCTGGAAACACACAAAGTCATGCAACTTTTTAATCATGCTGATTCTGATACCTTATAAGCTGGGAGATTTATTCTAATCAAAAGAAAAAGAAATAATACTCCTTCCATCATTCTAAATCAATGGACATTAATCAAGTTACATGATTTATAACTTGTTTTTGTTTTTCATAAATGTACCTTTAAAAGTTTATGCAATGATATATATTGCAGAGGCTTTGACTATGTGGTGAAACTGAACTGATATCAGACCCATTTAGCTATCTGCCTTGTTAGGCTGGGTTTGAAGACATTACGTGTCTGAAAAATTTATGCTTGCAAACTGATAGGAACTTGTTGCATAAACGCTTGGAGTCAGTGGTTAGATCTAGTTTCTAGCCCTATCCTTCACTGATGATAGCAAATTAGCTTGAAATCAGCTAATCTGAAGATGGAGCTAATGAAAGAGATAGTGAATTCTGACTCTTTTGACGTTTATGTAAACATAAATACGCTTGTTCGGAGGTTTTGGTAAAGCTACATCTATTCATCATATATATATATTGTACCGGTCAGAAT